>PVJD01003403.1:0-164325 GCA_004026545.1 Mormoops blainvillei | reverse complement strand
ATCAGTCTTGACTTCCTCTATAGTATCAGGTTTGATTCTCTCTACAGAAGGAGTAAATTCTGTAACCACACTGGTTCAGGCAAGAATGAAGACTAATGTGGGGATGAGGGGACATGATGGTGATAGTCCTGTAGAGAAAGATAAAAAGAGAGGCCGAAGAGAGGGAGAGAGAGGGAGAGAGAGAGAGAGAGAGAACGAGCAAGAGAAACCCTGAGGCTCTGAGGGGAGGGGTCCTGCGTTCATTTTTCCTTCTCTAGCACCTAGAACAGAAAAATTCAGCCAGTCAGAGGGAAACAACTTGCTTTTTGGTGTGTGAGAGAACTGCTAGGCTGTTCCATTCCCCCACAGGTTTTGAACTATTGGCTTACCAAATACCAATGTACGATTGCTTGTGGGGAATTAGGAAGGTAGCCTGGTATGGCACTGGCAGCCTTGCCCTGCCTACTTAGCTTAACCCAGACTCTGCTTTCTCACATCATGGGGCGTATATTCAGTGGCCTCGTGCAAGTTTTAGAGTTAACCAAGTTGTGTCTGAATCTTTGATCTGTCATATTTGTATTCATGAGGCCACTGGCCTGTTGTTTAATACGTGTGCCTTGGTTTTCTCACCTATAACATGGGGATGGCAGTGCAATCCCATGGACTTTTAAGAAAATTAAAGATAATAATATTTGGTACCTGAGGCAAACTCAGTGTTCAGCACATGTAATTTTCCTTTCCACTCTGAAACAAGTTGATCACTTCCTAATTCTAATTCTGCTCTGCTTTTTTTCCCCAAGTCTCAGGTTCCATAGTTATAAAATCAGTCAGTCACCACTCTTCCTTGAAAATAAATCTAACATATTCTGAGTACTAGCTTATGCCAGGCACTGTTATTTACTTGTGGTTAAAAATAAGTAAATAAATAAATAAACAAAAAACCCTCGATGTGGTAGGTAATATTATCATTACTATTTTACAGGTGAGGAAATTGAGACAAAAAAAGGTAGAAAACTTGCCCAAGGTGACATAGGCAGTAAGAGACAGAACTGGGATTCAAGCCAGAAAGTCTGTCACAGAATCTAGCTTTTATCATCACCAAATAAGTGTAGCACACTTCTTCTATGTGAGGAGAATGATGCATACCTCTGATTAATAATTTAAAAAAGTAAACTGCTACTGGCTGGTATTTGATAAGAAATTCTATTTAATGTAGAACAGGACACATGGGAACCAGTCCTAATTCTTCCACCATCTAAGGGGGAAAAATCCTCTTGCTCTTCACTATCCTGAGTGTGGTCATAGAGAAGAAACACCTAGGAGCTTGTTAGAAATGCAAAATCTCACCTCCCCACCAGACTCACGGAATCGGAATGATCATTTTACAGGAATCTAAGGTGATTTCTACAAACGTTAAAGTTTGGGAAGCATTGCTTTTGTCTGTCTGTACATCAGTGTCCTCATTTGTAGGGCGAGGAGCTCGGACTTGAGTTCCCCAGTCCCATTCCAGCGCTTCCATGTGCTTCTCACTCCTGGAGCGACATGCCCTCTGTGCTTGATGGACGAATTCGTTCATCCCCATTTGTCTGCATTGATCCCTAAAATGCCTTTCGTGAAGGGCTGTAAAAAATGAAGCCATTTTTTTGTTTGTTTTACAGAAGCATAGGAAATGGTTTCAAAATCTTACTTTAATAAATTGGACTGTTTTGGAACCTCTTTAACTGGTTTGTTATTTGCACAATTTTTTTTCAGTAGATTAATCAATTTTTATTCAATCTTTTTATGGGGAGTATTTTTTTTTTTTTTTTTTTAGTTAAATGTGTACCTGTCAAGGTCAATGTGGTACTGTTTAGATAATTTAGCAGGTACCCACTTTCTTCAACAGAGAATGCAAATGGCCTTTGTACCTTTATATTCCTCAAAATACCTAAGCAGTATCCCCTTATTTTCTATTCTTTAGATATTATTTTGTTATTTTTCCTTGATTTGTCTCTTGGTTACTAGACAGACAATTTTAAAAGAGAGAGAAAATTAAGATAACATAATGCGTGTTTTATTTAAACAAAATAAAGTGAGCCAAATCGTTTTCTTCAATGTTTTCCTTGCTTTCCATGACAAACTGGAGAGGCTTTGATTGGCGTCTTCTCGGAGTCAACTTCTGCTACACTGTCAACTGTCGGACTGGAACAGGTTTACTGGTGAGTGACCTGCGCCAGAAGGTCTGTGGTCCACATATTGTGTTCAATAGACACAGATCAATAGATAGATGTATCCACTGATAGATGATGGAAATAAATAGACACAGATATACACCTAGACATAGGTGAACAGAGAGAGACTGGTAGTAGAAGTGGCTGTGTTTTCTGCAGTGTCCTCAGCAGCTGCACCAGGAAGTCATGACTGCACCAAGTGCCATCAGCTTGGCAGACCCTAAGACACAAAGAGACACACCTGTGATTAACCACTGCACTTTGGTTGACCACAACAGCCATGGGTCTCTGACAACAGAGGCTGTGCTAATACTCTGACCTCATTTTGTCTTCTTTTTGCAGAAGAAATGCATTTCTACAATTGGGCACTTTTATATTTTTGTATATAAATGTCTCTGTATATTTTGACGTATGTTTTTGTTTTTTTAGAAATTGTCACTATTTAATTTAATATATGCTACAATTGTCATACATAAATATACAAACAGAAGAACCTCTTTTGCGCACCAAATATTTAAGAGCCAGTGGCTATGGCATTTTAATTAAAACATTCTTTAGCATTTTCAGAGAATTTTATGGCCTCTTCACAGCTCTGATGATGCCGGTGATTAGGGAGCATGTTAATAATTGATGTCCTCAAATTAGTGTACCTCATCCCCTGCTACACTCTCAAGCAAGTGATTCACACAATCCATTTATCTTTTCCCTCTTATTTCCAGCAAGTGAGATGATGAGGACGTTTTTGTAAAATTGCCTGTGAATCAGCTGTAAGCAGTGGTACAGCTGGGAAACTCCGAAGTCTCCAAACTTGTGTTTTACTGCAGGCTGACTTATTCCTAGGTCTGCCACTCCTCTCCCCACATGTATTTTAGATGACTTCGGGAATGATCTCTTATGATTTTAATTTTTTAAATATACTTTTGATTTTAGAGAGAGGGGAAGGGAGGAAGAAAGAGAGGGAGAGAAACATTAATTAGTTGCCTTCCTCAGGCACCCTGACTGGGGACCTAACCTGCAACCCAGGCATGTGTCCAGACAGGGAATTGAACCAGTGAACCTTCAGTTTGCAGGATGACATTCAACCAACTGAGCCACACCAGCCAGGGCTGATTTTAATTTTTTTGATCTAAGTCACATAATTCATGTTTCTAATTTTCTAACTGCCTATCCTTTTCATAAATGTTATTACATAATAAAAGAACCGCAGGAATAAAAAGGACCGCAAAACTGCCCAGCTCCGGAACTTCTTGGAGATATTTGAAACTTCCATACACACTGACAAAAAAATGGGCAGGCAGTTTAGGCCTTAATACCTCCAGGATGACAAATTCAATTTACTACCTCCCAAGGCTAGCTATTCCATCTTTGAACTGAAGCTGATATATTGTTTGCTTGTTTGTTTTTTTCTCACAGCCAGCCAGCAAACGATAATATAGGTGGTCTTCCAATTCCACCTAAACACTTTGCAGACCACAGATGACTTCTATTATTTCAGAAGACAGAATTATGCATTATATTCATTTTTAAAATATGTATACATATATATTTAAAACATAGACATACAGTGTGGGATAAAAGTAGCTTTACAGTTGTGAGTACACAAAATGTTTTTTCTTTTATTAATTATATTATTTTCCATACAAACAACTATAAACCTACTTTTGCCCAGCCCTGTATTATATATGTATAAAATATATATAATATATAATATAATATTTATATATTATAAATATGTAATATATTTATTGACAGGTAGGATGTTCAGATATCACCTTGTTTATGTTGCAAACACCATGTCGATATTCTAAGGTAGATTCATGGACACCCGGAAGCCCTTGCCCAAACCACGGCCATGGGAATTGTTCTAGCTCCCCAATAGTTCTGTCTTCCTGTGACTGCTTTTTATGCTTATTGTGAACATTAAAACGCCTTCCCTCAAGTCATTCTTCTCCCACTGTGCAGTCCAGCATGGTGCTTGTTCCTGCAGAATGAGCACAATGTGAGCAAAGTTTTTGGAGCAAAGCTTTTTGTTACTCCTCAACGGCACTGGATGATTTGGAATCTGGATACCTCATTCCTGGTAGGGGGAAACAGCAACCTTTCCCTCCTAATTAATTACTGCAAGCTTTGGTTCATTAGCAAGAAAAATGACAGCCTTGAGATGCTGATGCTGGCTTGTGTATTGACTCCCAATCTCTATTACCTTATTTAAAGGTGGAGTCTGCCATTAATGGTAATAATAATTCAAACATCTTTTAATACCAACAGCAACTCAACCACCTTAAAATAATTCCGGGTGTGAGCAAAGTAAGCAATTTAAAGGCAGCTCGTGTTCTCTCTTAAGTTTCTCATAGCTGCTACTGGGAATACTTGATAATTTATGAAGGCTTATACCATTAAATTAATTACATTTTCTGGATGCCACATTTTTTTAATACCAGCTAGCTCTGAATTATAAGTAACAACACTATAACTATTCATTCCTCTAGTTTATGGAAAATAATACTTGAACTTTCTTAGAAATGCCATTATTCTAGGCACAGTCGATTAAAAATGTGTCAGCAATTTTTTATTTTTGATCCTTTCTATTTTTGCTTAAAAGTTAGATGACAGTATCCCAGCTGGGAAGCGATTTTTTCCAACAAAGTGTGTAAAAACATTGTTAGTATTATATAACTAACTTGAGAGAGAAAAATCGTTAGTTGCTGAGGTATTTGAATTTCTTCTGGCATATGGAGGTGTGAATAGGGTTAGGGCTGCATGGCCCTGGAAAGTCAAGTGTGTTAGTGCTTAGTCAAAGCTTGAAGGAAATGAAAATGAATTCAAGCGAGGCCCCAGTAGATGAAAACTGAAATAATGGAAAAAAGAGCCCATATTTGAAGTCTGTTTCTCTTTTGTTAACAACTGGCCATTCCTATTGGATATGGACTTAATAGATCACTAAACCTGTAGACAGAGGGATGCTAATCCCAGACTGATTGACTTTTCATTGCACTTTGAATTCAGTTTAGAATAGCAGTCAGAAGCTCTGACTATGTGCTGACTAATGTAACCTGACTCCATTTTTACTCTTGCAAAATGAGTACGAAAATAGAAGTTTTATATCTTCAGTACACATGTATGGGGCCCCATTGACTAGTGTACTAGGGAGATGTGGTACAGGATATTGGCTAGGAAAAGGAGTTTGAGTATCAGACACATTTGGGTTTAAAATCTTGCTCTGCCTCTTGTGAGTTGTGTGACTTTGAGGAAATTATTCAATCAAGCCAAGCATTAGTGTACCATATAAAACAGGGGTTGGTGATCTACAGCCCATGGGCCCAATGCTTTCTGTTGGTGTTAATGAAGTTTCATTGGAACTGGAATAGGACTATGACCACTTATTTACATATTGTCTCTGGCTGCTTTTACACTGCAATAGTAGAGTAAGTATCTCAACAAACACCATAAAGCCCACAAAGCCCAAAATATTTACCACCTGGCACTTCACAGAAAAACTTGGCCATCCCCTTATCCAGTAAACAGAAATTATTGTACCAACCTCATATAATAATTGAGACAATTAAGTAAGATTATGTGTACATATTGCTTAGGACATTGTCTGGCATGTGGTAAATCCTCATTAACTGTTTGGTATCATTGCCTGTATTTTACGAGGCATTAGACCAAGTTCCAGAGGCACCATGATAAATATGACACAGCTCCATTCCGAATGAGCTTAAGCCGGCAATAGGGTAACAGGATGCTGGAGGAGTGCAGGATGCTCAGTGGAGACATACAGTAGCCACAAACAGTATCTCTCTCTTCCCTTTATTTACTACGGGATCTGTGATATGTAAAATCATGCTTAGTGCATTCTCCCCAAGAATACAGAACACTGATAGATGACTTCTTGTTAATTAACTTTGTAGTGTTTTCATCTCCAGCTTATATAATCAACAGATACTGTGATTGTAAATGGAAAAATGGGGAAGCTAAATAGAGAATTTACAAAGGACTGTTGATTCACTTATCTGGGTATAAAATGAGGTGTTTCATGCATTTAATGTGGTGGGGTGTAAGGCCTGAAATTAAGGCTCAGTATCACGTGTGGCCTGGACACCTGGTAAAATTTGGGGCCTAAGTACAAGTTTTGTCCCCACTCTGTTCCACACAATAATTACCCATGCCAAGCAACCCTCCTTACCAAACAGACAAGGTGTACTTTCTGCTCATCCCTGAGTAGCAGGTTTCAGTTCCCTGTTGGCTTATGGAATTACTCCAGCGAGCCAACCACATGCTCTTGTAGAGCCAGGGGACACTGTAGCCTTGAAACTACAAATCCTTGCACTCACAGCCCCTGTTGTTTACTCTGTTCCCATTTGCAACCCTTACAGGAACTTCAGGCTGCAAGTGTATGTGGCTATTAAATGGCTGTCAATCCCATCTGTCCAGTGTTGGGTATTGTATAATCTGCCATCTCTCTAATCCTGGGATAGGAGCCTCTCCCTCACCAATGATTTGAGCACACTTGGCTCAATGTGCACTATGACATACTAGAAACTCTTGAAGCCTGGTGTAACCCACTATGCATAAGGAGTATTGGCAACTTTGTGTTAATTTTTTAAAGCAAGGGTAGGGCCAAAAGTCACTTAACCATAATAATGATGCAGGATGAGAAGCACCGCAGCTTTAGTTTTATCCAAAAAAAGCATGAAGAATATTATGTGAAATCAATCCACATGAAACAGGTGCTCAGCTGGTCCCCTCAGAATAAGCACAGCATTTAAATTGCTTGCTTGGTACAGCACATTTTTCTGAGGAAGATATATTATGACTAACATCCTGAATTGATTAGAGAGCTAAAGTCAACATTAATTAGTATATTAACCAAAAGTAGAGTGAGGTGCTGAAATAACTTTTTAAAATCTTCTTTCTAATCTTTATTCTCACTTTTCCCCTAAAACAATTATTTTCAAATTAAGAATTTTTAGTAAATTAGGTTGTGTAAACACCACCATAATCCAACTTTAAAATTTTTCCATTACCTCCCCAATTTCCCTTGTGCCCATTTGTAGTTTGTCTACAATTCCACACCCAACCCTAGGCACCCACTGATCTGGTTTCTGTCTCTATGAATTTGTCTTTTCCAGACATTTCATATAAATGGAAGCATATAACAGGCAGTTTTTTGTGTCTGTTTTTTTCACTTAAAATCATATTTCATGGTGACTATAGCAATACTGTATTGTATATTTGAAAGTTGCTAACAGACTTGGTCTTAAATATTCTGATCATAAGAAAAAGAATTGTAACTATGTATGGTGATAGGCGTTAAGTGAACATTGTAGTGATCATTTTATAATATATGCCTATATCAAATCTTTACATTCTATATCTAAAACTAATACAATGTTATGTGTTTATTATATTTCAATAAAACAAAACAAAAGAAATATTTGTAGAGTGAATTAAGAAAAAATAATGTTTTTTTAATGGCAGTAAGGTCAGATGGCAGAATTTATGATTTTATTAACACAAGTACAATGTGTGCACAACCTGTCTATTCTTGGAAGAGACATTATGCACAATCTCGGCACAATGAGATTTGTTGCATGTCAGCAGCACTCAAGCTCCTTGACGTTGTGGACCAGGAAATTCTGAAAGCCACTGGGCTGCATGTGCTTTGTTTCCTTATTGCTGCCATAAGCGATGGTGGGCATCAAGATCTGACCCTTGAATCTTCCTTGCACCCTACTGTCAGTGTTGCTGAATAGTATTTCATTTATATGGGTTTTGTTATCCATTAGCCAGTTGTTGGATATCTGTATTGTTTCTAGTTTGGGGCTATTACAGATAATGCTGCTATGAACATTCGTGTATATGTCTTTCTGTGGGCATATGTTTTCATTTATCTTGGGTAGATTCCTAGGAGTAGAATTTCTGCTTTGTATGGTAGGTTTAAGTTTAAGTTTTAAAGAAACTGCCAAACTGTTTTCTAAATTGGCTATACCATTTTAAAGCAATCTTCCTTGATACTTGCTATTGACATTTTTATTACAGCCATTCTAATGTATGTATTGTCAAATATTTATCCACATCTTCTGCCCACTTTTTCTTTCTTCTGCCCATTTTTAACTTGAGTTATTTGTATTCTTCACTGAGTTGAAAGAGGTCTTTAAATATTTTGCTTATGAATACTTTATATTTTATTTACAAGTAGCTTTTCCCAGGCTCTGGCTTATTTTTTATTTTCTTAATTTTATTGTTGAAGTTATGATAAATCTTAATTTGTTACCACATTTTGCTGTTTTTAATGCTCCCCTATGTTTTGGTGTGTATTATACATGGGATTATTATACCCATTATTATACCCATGGTATGTAATCATTATACCCATGTATAACACATCTCCTTGTTTTTCCCTCAAAAATTTGGGCAAAAAAGTGTGCATTATACATGGCAAAATATGGGTAGGTCTTACTCATCAATTTTTCTTTTATGCATTGTACTTTTTATGTCATATCTAAAATTATTTGCTTAACCAAAGGTTAAAAAGTAGTTCTTCTATGATTTGCTGCAGAAGTTGTATTTTTAACTATACATTTAGGTCTAAAATTAATTTTATTTTTTAAATTAAATTTATTGGAGTGACATTGTTTAACAAGATTAAATACATTTCAAATATACATTTTTATGATACACAACCTGTATATTGCATTGTGTGTTCAGTGCCCAAAGTCAAATCATTTTCATCGCCATATATTTGGCCAGATTTACCCCATGCTATTTCCTCAGCCCCCTTGCCTCTGGTAACCACCATATTATTGCCTGTGTTTGTGAGTTTCAGTTTTACATTTCACATATGAGTGAAATCATATGGTTCTGAGCTTTTTCTAACTGACTTATTTCACTTAGCTTAATATTCTCAGGGACCATCCACGTTGTCACAAATGGCAGTATTTCATCTTTTCTTACGGTTGAGTAGTGCTCCATTGTATATATGTACTATATCTTCTTTATTTAATCATTTATCAAAGGACACATTGGTTGCTTTTATGTCTTGACTACGTTGAATAAGGTGGCAATGAACAGAGAAGTGCATTTATCATGAGCATGAATGTTTTTAAATTTTTCATGTAAAAACCCAGAAGAGCTATTGCTGGGTAATATGGTAACTCTATTCTTAATTTTTCGAGGAACCTCCACACTGTTTTCCACAGTGGCTGTACTAAGTTACATTCCCACCAGCAGTGAATGAGGGTTCCTTTTTCTCCACACCCTCTCCAACACGTTATTACTGGTCTTGTTGATAATACCCATTCTAACAGGTATGAGGTGGTATCTTGTTGTAGTGCTGAAATGCATTTCCCTAATATGTTGTGAAGCTGAGCATCTTTTTATATGTCTGTTGGCCATTTGGATTTCTTCTTGGGAGATGTATCAGTTCAGGTCCTCTGCTGATTTTTTAATTGGGTTGTTTTTTTGTCTTGGTATTGAGTTGTATGAGTTCTTTATATACTCAGATATCATCCCTTGTTTGAAGCTGTTGTTTGCAGATATCAACTCCCATTCCATTGGTTGCTTTTTTGTTTTGTTGGCAGCTTTTTTTTCTGTGCAGAAGCTTTTTAGTTTGGCAGTTTCATTCATTTGTTTTTGCCTTTACATCCCTTGTCTTTGGGGTCAAATTCAAAAGATCTTCTCTAAAACCAAGGTCCATATTTTAGTCCTTAGGTTTTCTTCTTCACAGTGTATTGTTTCATATCTTGTACTTAGATCTTTGATACATTTTGAATTAATTTTGTACATGAGGATAAACTGTAATTTAGTTTCATTCTGTTCCACGTGGCTTTCCAGTTTTCTCAGCACAATTTACTGGAGAGGCTTTATTTTCTCCATTGTGTGCTTCTTGGTCTTTTGCCAAAAATGATTTGTTCATACACATGTGGTGTTATTTCTGGGCTCTCAATTCTGTTCCATTGTTGTGTGTTTCTGTTTTTTCTGCCAATACCATGCTGTTTTGATTATCCTCTCTTTATAGTATAATTTGAAGTCAAGTTGTATGATACCCCTGGCTTCATTTTCTTTTTTCTCAGGATTGTTTTGTCTTCTGGGGTCTTCTGTGGTTCCATACAAATCTGTTGATTATTTTTTCTATTTCTTTAAAAAATGTCATTGTGGTTTTGATTGAGATTGCGTTAAATTTGGATATTTCTTCAGGTAATACTGCCATTTTTAACTATAATGATTCTTCCAAAAAATGAACACACAACATCTTTCTATTTTATTGTGTTTTTTCAGTCTCTTATAATAATGCTTGGTAGTGTTACATATGTAGGTCCTTCACATACTTTGCTAAATTTATTCCTAGGTATTTTATTCTTTTTCATGTAATTGTAAAAGTAATATTTTTCATTTATTTTTCTGAAATTTCATTGTTAATATATAACAATAAAGTGGATTTTAGTACATCGATTTTTTATCTTGCAACTTTACTGTGTTTGTTTATTGGTTCCACTAGTATTTTTGTGGAGTCTTTATGATTTTTTTGTATAAGGAATCATGTCTGCAAAAAGTGACACTTTTACTTCTTCATTTGCAATTCAGATGCTTTTTATTTCTTTCTCTGTCCTGATTGCTCTGGCAATTATTCTTGTCTTATTACTGATTTTAGAGGAAAAACTTTCACTTTTCCATCATTGAGTATGATATTTGTTGAGTGTTTGTCATATATGGCCTTTGTTATGTTGAGATACTTTCCTTTTATACCCATTCTACTATTTTAATCATAAATGGATGTTGAATTCTATCAAATGCTTTTTGTGTATCTGTTGATAAAATTATATGATTTTGTCCTTTATTTTGTTAATATGATGTTACTATATTGATTGATTTGCCTAGGTTGTGCCATCCTTGTGATACTGGAATGAACCCTACTTGACTGCGATGTATTATTTTTTAAATGCACTGTTGTATTTGATTTGCTAGTATTTTGTTTAAGATTTTTGTATCTGTATTCATCAGAGATATTGGTTTGTAGCTTTTTTTGTGTGTGTTATCCTTGCCAGATTGTAGTATCAGGGTTATGTTGATCTCTTAAATATGTTAGGAAGTATTGTCTTTTCTTCAATTTTTTGGAATAGTTTGAGAAGGATAGGTATCAAATCTTTGAATGTTTGGTAGAATTCACTAGTGAAGCAATCTGGTCCCAGGCATTTATTTTTTAGTAGGTTTTTGATGGTCGTTTCAGTTTCCTCACTGTTCTTGGTCTATTTATATTTTCCAATTCTGTGTGATTCAGTCTAGGAAGGTTACATAATTTTGGAGACTAATCTATTTCTTCTAGATTATTGAATTTGGAAGCATAAAGTTTACATAGTATTCTAGAATGATCCTTTGTATTTCTGTGATGTCTGTGGTAACATCTCCTCTTTCATTTCTGATTTTGTTTAATGAGTCTCTTTTCTTTTTTCCTTAGTGAGCCTACTCAGAGATTTGTCAATATTCTTAATATTTCCAAAGAACCACCTTTTTATTGTATTATGTTTTGTATAGTCTTTTTGTTCTCTATTTTGTTTAATTCTGCTCTGACGTTTATTATTTACTTTCTTATGTTGACTTTGGCATGCTTTTGTTCTTCTTTTTCTAGTTCTTTAAGATGTAATGCTAGGTTGTTTACTTAGGATTTTTCTTGTTTCTTGAGTTAGGCCTGTAATGATACAAACTGTCCTCTTATTGCTGCTTTCACTGAATCCCAAAAGTTGTTATGTAATGTTGCCATTCTCTAAATATCTTCTGACTTCACCCTTCATTTCTTCTTTGACCAAGTTGCTATTGTAGTCAAACATTATGCTTGGTATAATTTTATTCTTAAATTTGTTAAAACAATCCCATGTAGTTACATTAGACCTCCCCCGAGCTTGCCAGCTTTAGGATATGGTGCCCTTTCATCCACAATTTCAGTGTAATCACTATCAAAATCTCAACTGATTTTTTAATAGAAATCGATAAGCCAATCCTAAAATATGTAGACAAATGCAAAAGAGCTAAGATTGCCAATATAATTTTTAAAAGAAGAACGTATTGGAGAAATTACACTGTTAATTTTCAGAACATAACATAAAGCCACAGCAATCAAGACAATGTGATATTCACATAGAAAAGGCACAGAGATGAATGGAAAAGTTCATAAATAAACGATCACATTTATGGTCAATTGATTTTCAACAATGATGCCAAAGGCAATTTAAAGGCAAAACAGATAGTACTTTCAACACATGGCACTGGAACAATTGGATAACCACATGCAAAACAAACAAATGAATCTTTATCTTAAACTATTAAAAAATTAACTGAAAATTAATCACAGGCAGAGAAGGAATCTGTCAAATACCATGAATAACCAAGGTAACAAGGCAACTCAGAAAGAAAATGAAAAAAATCTCCAAATAAACTTAAAGACACAGAAATATGTGATTTAAATGACAGAATTCATAATTGCAGTTCTAGAAAACATTCAATGAGTTACAAGAAAACAGACAAGTACCTTAATAAAATCAGAAATAAAACCAACAAACAAAACAAGTACTTTACCAAACACTGAAGCTTTTAAAAAGAATCAATAGAAATATTGGAGACGAAGTCGATAAAAGCAATAAAGAATGAACTAGCGAACACAGGAAATAAAGCTGACCAGAAGGAGGAAAGAAATACTAATATCGAAAACAGAAATCTAAAAATGATGCAGAAGGAAGAAGAATGAGACTTAAGCATAAAAAGTAAATAATAAAAGAACTCTATGAGATCTATCAGACTTCATCAGAAAGAAAAACAAGAATAGGCATACCAGAAGAAGAAGAGAGAGGGGAGCAGAGAACCTATTCAACTGAAGAGCTGATAACAATTTCTCAAACTTATGGAAAGAGCTAAGTTCTCAAACTCAAGAAACAAACAGAACACCTAATAATCTCAATCTGAAAGGGCTCTCTCCAAAATACATTGTATTAAAACTATCAAAAATTAATGATGAATAAAGAATTCTCAAGGCAGACAAGGAAAAGAAGAAAGTAACCTAAAAAGCCCACTAGATTTTCATTGGGATTCTCAGTAGAAACTCTATAAGCCAGAGAAGAGTTGTTGAACCTACTGAAAGAAAGAAATTACCAGACAAGAATAATATAACCAGGAAAATTATCCTTTAGATATGAAGGAAAAATACTTTTCCAGACATACAGCAGCTAAAGGAATTTACCACCAGAAGATGTCCACTGCAAAAGTTACTCAAAGGGTTTATTGTACACAAAACAAAGAAAAAAGGTCACAAAGCTAAGAGTAAGTTTACCAACAAACTTATAGCATAAATATGGATTTTTTGACAGCAAAAACATGAAAGGAGAGAGTTTGAATTTCAAAAGAAGGTGGAGATTAAATGCATTCAAAAGAAAAAGGACTATTGTATATATTAAACATTCCTTTACATAAGTCTTATGGTATCTATACATACAAAACAAACAAACAAACAAACAAACAAAAAACACCCTGAGACACATAACTTAAAAAAAAGAAGAAACAGAAAAAAGAATGGAATGCCACCAAACAAAAACAACAGAAAAAACACAAAGGAAAAGAACCAATGGAGAAACAGAGCTACCAGAAAGCAAAGAATAAATGGTTATAGAAAAATCCTCATACATCAATAATCACCCTAAATGAAAATGGAATGAATTCACCATTAAAGAAGCCCAGAGTAGCATACTGGATCAAAAAACTAAACCCAACCATGTGTTGCCTGTGGGAGACACATCTAAGCTGCAAAGACAAAGATAGACTGAAAGAGAAAGGGTGGAAAATGGTTCTCCAAGAAAAAGGCATCCATATAAAAGCATGTGTAGCCATACTTATATCTGACAAAATAGATTTCAAGATAACAAAGGTGTCAAGAGACAAAGATGGACATTTTATAATGATAAAGGGGACACTACATAAAGAAGACATAACACTTCTCAATATATATGCACCCAACCAGGGGACACCTAGATATAAAAAGCAAACACTAACAGAACTAAAACGATAGTAGAGGAACTAAATAACCCATTGACAACCATAGATAGATCATCCAAACAGAAAATCAATAAAAACACATTAGCCTTAAATGACACATTAGACCAAATGGACATAATTGACATTTACGGAGCCTTTCATCCCACCTGAGTAGATTTGTTCATGAACTTATAAGACCTCCCATAAACAACTAGAGTGGTGGTGGTGCAGGGAAGAATCTGGAGGAGTTGAAATTCTCTTTTAAGTAGACAAGGATTGTGAATTAATTAAATTTCAGTAACAATGTCTATATGATCTCATTTGTTACTCAAAGGATAATTAAGGCCTAAGAAAATTTGGGTCTGGAATGGTAAGGTCAGTCTCCTCAATAAATGAGCATAACTGTGAACACTGAGAAAAAATACCTGCAAACATAGAATTTGAAATAATCAAGACTTCCTTGCTAGGGAATCAAAACCTCATGAAAGGGCAAATGTGCTCCTTTTTCTCTATCGTTTCTCTCAGTCTGAGTGGAGGAACACTGAAGCAATCATTTTAGTCATAAATCACTGACACATGGTGAACTGGACATAGAGGAGCTAACCTTAACCTTTTTATCCTTCAGAAATAGTTACATCTTTTTCAATGAAATTAGCCTTAATCCATATGCACCTTTAAAATATCTTTCTTCCTTTTGCTGTGACTTTCCTTTCTCTACTCATCAACACCAGGTTTGAATTTTTACATTTTGTCCTGCCAGTTTTCAAAATTTTTCTCTCTTCCTTTTTTTGTATTTCGTTTTGTACCTCACTCACTTTTTAAAAGGAACAGGAAAAAAAATGTGGAACTACCGCAACTAGCAAAAGTGACTTTTGTTTTAGTTTTTCCTTTGAACAAAGATGTCATTTGAACTCTTGATTACATGGACACTCAATTGCATGTTAATACTTTGCGCTCAGTTTAGTGTTTCAGTGTCTGTATCTAAAGTCTGGGAAGATAGAGAAGGAATCATCAGAGATGCTTGGGCTTTAGGCCAAAGAAGAGAGTCAGAGCACCACATGAAACTGACTCAAAACTGAGAGCAGGGCTCAGCTGCAAAACATATGTTTGAGAAAGAAAAGCACTTTTCCTCTTTGTAGTAGCATTACCTTTGATACATTCCCCATTTGGCAGTCCTGACTAATAAAGCATTTTTTAACAAAAGCAATCTTGTGAAATTCTTGGTTTTCATCCTTCCATGTTTTAAATTCATCAGATTCAGCAGTGCCCTTTTCTGAACATTAAGATTAGTGGTCTTTAACAAAGATTTGTAAGGCACATATGTGCTGATGTTAAATCAGATGAAACAGACTTAAATGTTTCTGAGGACTGGAAATGTTGAGGTTAACTTCTGTCCATTAGACTAACCATATGTCATTGGAGCATGACTAAAATAAATGGAGCACAAAAGCTCAATCTTGAGTCAGACAATGCGATTCAGTTTATTACCAAGGTGAAGGAACAGACCGCTATGCTGTGCAATTGCATTTTGTGTTATATTGTGCTACACCTCTGAATTGAAGAGCTAGGTCACTGTCCTATTATGTTAGACAAAGTATGCTAGTTGCTGAAGGCCTTCCAGGTAGCAACATCTGGGCGATCCTTCCAGTTCAAAAGGGCCCAAAGAAACTGAGCCTCCAGTACTTGCACATCTGTTTCAGATTTGAAAATGTGGTGCTCTCCTTGTGAGGATGTCCTTGAAGATATTTTACTTGCTGATTGCAAATTTCACCATTTTTCAGAAGTATTTATATAATGCCACAAACATATTTTGTGAGTAATGTTTTAAGGTTTTCATGCTCCTTGGAAGAGAACATATTGGTAATTGGTCAGATAGATCCCTGGTATAAAATGCTTTTGAAATATGGTGTATTATGTTTCAAAATTACTCAGTGAAAAAGATCCTTCATAGCATTTTTTCTGATGTGAGAATAATTAACATATCTTTCTCCATTCTATTCAGCTTTGGTAGCTCTTGGGAGTTTGTTGACCAAAAAAAATTAAACAATTGACTTGATAACAGTTAAATGAAAAACCACACCAAAATGTTCTATTGATGCACTCAGGAAACTTGGTGCACCACTGGGACTCAGTCAAATGTGGGACCAGAGCTAAACACCTGTCTTATTAATGTGTCTTTGAAAGAGTACCTTCTTAAAAATGAAATAACTCAATTGGTGAGTTAACCAAACCTCAAGTCAGCCCCCTCCAAATGCTAGGTTTGTGATTGCTGTCCAAATTAATTATTTCCAAATGATAGCCTGGAACCGGCCAGTCGTTAGTATTCAGACATGCTTCTATTCAGAAAGAAAGGACCGAAGCCAAAAGAACACAGCAGCCAATTAGAAACAAAGGAGAATGAATATTTTCAATCTGATGACTGCAAAACAAAGCCAAAAGTCTCTGGACAAGTGTGAATCACCTTATATTCCTCCACAGATCCTTTTATTTACATAGAGACTACATAGTGCTGTTGTAAGAATGTTAGAGGGGCCCAAGAGTTCCTAGCTCTATAATGTCTGTATAATATATTTTTCAGAGTTAGAATGTAAATGACACTTTAATATTTTTTCCTATTTGATTCCTAATGTGTGAATGTTGTGCTGAATAGAAACTTAAAATAGACTACGGTAGCTATGAAATAGGAGAGAGCTTAAAAAGTTCCCAAATAAATGATTTGTTGATAGTGGAAGAATTCTGGTAACAGAACTGAAGTATCAAACATAGTTTGAGCCCATGCAGAAAGATGGAGATAACAAAACTTCAAGAAATCAGGCCTCGGGTCTGGTTTTAGGGCCAGGGAGGAACCCAAGACAATGAGGCAGAAATCCTGAGTCAGTCAGTTCTCCCTTTGAAAACTGACTGCAACTTCCCTAAGCTTCAAGTTCCGTGTCGGCCATATCTTACTTCTTTCTCAGAGTTAAGCTATGATATAATCACTCCTATTATTCTTAGTGTACATGTTAGAAAAGTGAAACACAGAGTTTACTCATCTTATCCTAGGTAAGATTATGTGAATAAATAAGGACTGAGCAGGAAACAGACCCTTGCAGTTTGGTATCAGTGCCAAATGTTCTCAGCAACATTCCCCACTGCCTGTAAACAATGTCAATAAATAATAGCACACTCAGAAGTGTCAATAATTCTGAAGATGTGATTTCAAGTTTCAAAAGTGTATAGAATGGCATGTGTGATTAATAAACTTACAGGTTCATCTAAAACTCAACCAGGTTCCTACTTATGCAGATTTGACTTTCAGAGGAAAAGGTGATTAGCTAGAATTATAGTTTTAATTTTTAGTACCTCTTTTCTTGTAGTGACATTTTCTGACTGATGAAGTGAAAAATGCTTACTGTACAAATTTGAGTAGGGCAACAAATATATTGAAAAAATAAGAAAAATTCACATAATTCTATCCACTAGCGATAACTGTTTTCAATGTTTTGTCCGGATATCCTATTACATATGTGTTACATGGGTGCATAGGCTTGTGGACATATGTATTTGGGTTCTGTAAGGATGTTTTCCTAAGATCCCACAAAAGTAAGTGGTAAAACTAATATTAAAACTCAGGACTCCCTGATATAGATTTTTGAGTGTATAAATATGTACATACCTAAAACATATCTGTATATATAACACATAAATAAGGTTTTAGTTAAGCATTGTTGCTGTTAAGCACATTATACAACTAATTTTCAAAGACCACTTTAACATTTATGTTAAGTTTTATAACCACATTGGAAATTATGTAGATACAATGTAACTGATCTCACTGTTCACCCCTGTTCTTTTAGACCCATAGTTTCCCATTCTTGATTTTGTTTTTTTAAACCACTTTTTACAGGTATGATTGACATACAAAATCTGTGCATAGTTCATGTATACAACTTAGTAAGCTTGGGGATAAGTAAACATCTGTGAAACCATCACCATAACCTACACCTTAACCGTATCTATTAGTTCCAAAAGTTTCCTCCCGCCTCTTTCTCCTAAAATTTATTGAAGTATAATTGACAAAAACAATTGTAAGATACTTAGGGTTCACAGTGTGCTGATTTGATATATATTGTAATATGAGTCTCTCAATTAAGTTAATCAACACAACCATTATCTCATATATTTACCTTTTTTTATGGTGAGAACATTTAAGCATGTAAGTTTTAAGTTGTATTATCTTAGTAAGTTGCAACTATACAATACAGTGTTAACAACTATAGTCACCATGTTATACATTGGATTCTCAGCTTTTATTCATTTTATAACTGACAGTTTGCACCCTTTACCAACTCCTTTCTATTTACCCCGCCTTACAACCACTTGCAATTGCTTTCTACTTTCTACTTCCTGTTTTGATCACTTTGACTTTTTTTCTTAGATTTCACATTTAAGTGATACCATGAGATATTTGTCTTTCTCTGTCTGCCTTATTAAACTTAATGGTATGCACTCCAGGTTAATCCATGTTGTGTTGGAAATGACAGAATATCCTTTTCTTCAGGCTGACTATTCTACTGGTGTGTGTGTGTGTGTGTGTGTGTGTGTGTATAAATATATAGATAAACCACACTTATCTAGTCATTCATTGACAGGCATTTAGAATGTTTATACACCTTGACTATTGTGAATCATGCCGCTAGAAACATTGAAGTATAGATAGCTCTTCAAAATGACTTCCTTTCCTTTGGATATAGATCCTGAGGTGGAGTTGGCAAATCATATGGTAGCTCATTTTTTAATTTCTTGAGGAACTTTCATACTGTTTTTTATAATGGCTATTCCAGTTTACAATCCCTCCAGTAGTGTCCAAGAGTTCTCTTTTAACCACATACTCAATAACATTTATTGTCTCTTGTTATTATTTTTTTTGGGGGGGTACTAGGTATTCTAACAAATGTGAACTGCCTTGCCTATTTATTTTCTAATAATAATACGTGTAAGATCTACCCATTTAATAAAATTGATACATTATAGTATTATTAAATATAGGTATTGTTTATATTTTTGGGTTTGCCTTAGTATTTTAGAGTACATATTTAAATTGTTTTCAGAAAACTATAAATGTTATAGTTCCTGACCCTTTGGATATCTAAAATATTAGGTATCTTCACACAGAAATAAATCCCAAATATATATTCTATGTAACCATTAAATCTGATGTTATCGCTTATCAAAATACTGATCTCTTAACCTTGTTCCTGTGTATTCCATATTAAAATGTTGCCTTTTCTCTACTAAATTTATTTTCTGTTGTATTCAGCATATGGGAAGACTATATTTTAACTTTTGATCGCAAAACTATGTCTTTCATACGGTATAAATTCTTATCTAAGATCTTTTTCTCCTTATGACTTAATCTGCATTTTATTTGATTTGATATCTTCTTGTGTATACATAAAAACCCAAGTAAGTATTAAAAAATAAAAACAACATTTCCTTACAGTAAATATGGTTCAAAGGAAGACACCCGTATGATCTTAGAATTACCTAACCCCCCTTTTTTTTTGAGCTGTGATGTAATTTCAAAAGCATGGTGATTTCTTTTTGCTTATCCTTGTGTAAGGCAGTCTGTTTATCCAGGGTTGACTTAAAGTAAATTTGAAATTTAGACTGATGTAGGCCTCTAACTAACTCCTTCATTTTTAAGTAAAAAGGTAAAAGAAAAACTAGATTTATCATAGTTTTATTTGACTAGCTTTAGTATTCTGTAGACTGGGTTAGTGGAAAACAAATTTGAGTCAAAACGTGGGCAATCGTTGCAGGTAATTTTGTCTCTAGTACAAAGTATTTCATGCCAGTCATGGCCACTAAAAATGGGCCTGATGGCCTCCTCTCCAGAGCTCATTGTTCAGAAGGTATCCTGTTGCTTTTGTGGAATTCACATTTCCCATTGTGTGGTGCTCGGTCTGCTCTCACATTTAGCCCTCCCCTTTCCAGTTTGAGGGGTGTCGGTCACATTTTCCTGAGCCTCATCTCTCCGCTTCCTCGTGCTCTTTCACTACAAGAGAATTAAATAACTGCACTCATCTCACTCTCTTGACCAGAGGTTCGATGTGGCATATGCATTTAAAAATTGAATTATGTAGTGATCACATTGTAAGACAAATAAATGTCACATAACTATACCATATGCCTGAAACCAATGTACGATTGTATACCAACTATACTTAAATGTAAATAAATAAATAAAAATTACATTGTAAAATACAACTGGAGAGTCAGATAACTTGATTCTTTTTATTAGCTATGTGCCTTTGGAGCATTATCTAATCTTTATGAGAATCACTTTCCCAATTTGTAGGTTGAGGGAAGCTGTTTTCATCTCTGCAAATCTGCGGAGGCTTCTGTGAGATGCCGAGGTACTTCCAGTCCATGGCAAAGATTTGCAATCAACAGGGATGCGGTTTTTATGGAACAAGGTTCCTATGAGAAACCTTTTCAAAACATGCCACAGTGCCATTACTCCCAAGCAACATTCATTTTCTTCCTTGGTTTTTAGCCTATGTAATACTTTTGTATTTTGCATAAAGTTCATAATCAGGACTCGAACTAAGCAGGTCCTCAATAAATAGTTAAAAGCTAGTATAATAGATCTAATTTTGAGGTGTATTTGGGGATTTAGTGGATCATCTTCTGAGGTAGTTTCTCACATTATGTCTTAATTAGCTTTTTTCCCGTGGATGCACTTCAATAGGGAAAGAGTAAAAGATATAAGACCATTGGGAGTGAAAGCCTAAGGAGCAACTAAAATAAAGAGAAGGAATAAGGAGACATTCTTCATTGTGAGCACAGTGTGAAGAACAGGTGGTCCTGGACATCACCCCACCTTCTCTTCCGCACACATGCCCCACTCCCTGTGAGTTCAATAGCAGTTTCGTCTTTTCCTGAGCACTGGCGTTAATTCCTGTCCTAAACAGCCTTGGAAATAGGAAGCAGGAAAAGAAAAAGATGGATTTCATGAAAATGCTTCTGTCATTGAACACTTTCTATTGCCTTTGTGCTGTATCCTGTCACTACTTAACCATATGGTGTGAAAAACACTCTGTAAAATGTGATTTTATAAAACTACTTTGCAGTTATAATGGGTAATTGTGATCTACTTCACAGCTAGAAATGAATGAAACTGGTTTCTATGATATCACCAAATTTCAAAATGCATTAGAGGAACAGGAGGGAGGAAAGAAGAAAGCTGATCTCTACTACCATTCTCTATAAATCAAAGTGGTGACCTCTAATAGTTTAAGTCAGAAGGGAGCACTAGGGCGGTGGCGTCTAGTCATTAGTCCAGCAGACTCCTGAGCTGTGCTTTTATAACTGTCCCTCTCTATGGCTTCTTATTCCACCTTTAAAGATGAGTCTCTGTGTCTAGACTTCAAGGCATCTTAACTTCCCTCCAACCACAAAGTTCATCTGCAGCCACAACTGGGGATTAGAGGGGCCCCCTCCCGTGGGCGCTCCATCCCTGTCAGTTAGGTAGGCGGTAACTGATAATAGCTGGAGCAGTTTGAGTTTGATGAACTGATCCTCTACATTAAGCGAAAAAACATTGGGAGAAACTGCCCTAATTGGCTGGGTTATATGCATGCTTAAACACCCTGGGAGAGATTTCTGCACCTCTGCAGTAGTTGCTGGGCTGCGTAGTCAGATCATTCCCATTGACTTCACAGCCTAAGAAGTCACATTAACATTTAGAGACCACCAACAAAACCCGAACTTCATTTACCCACCCCTGTGCCCCAGAATCAGAGATACACATAAGGTGTCAGAAGGTGGTGTTCACAAAACACCCTCATTCGTTGCTGCTGATCCCAAGTCACACAGCTACTTGACCTGAGATTCCTCGTCTTTAAAATGAAGGAAATGGACCAGATGTCCTTCTACGGCTTTCCAGCTTTGACATTTTATGAACTGATGACATACATATTTGCTCAAGCATCCCTTGCATACTACTTGCCATCTTTCTAGCAAGCAATACAAAGTTAGTACAAGTCACAGATATAAAAGTTACAAAATCCCTTCATCCTGTTAAAAGATAAACTGAGACATAATAAAAATTCTAAGAGTTTATTTGAGCATTTATCATTGGAATCAGGCAGTGCCAAACTGGAAGTGGTTAGCAGTACATTGCCAACAGGACCTGGGGAGAGACTTTTATAGAGAAGAGAAAGAAAGTAGGAAATTTATAGATTGGCTATATCTTCATGCCTAGTTGGCTATTTGTGGCTGATTGTCCCTAGGTTTCAGGTTCATTACCTTGAGGCACTTACAGGCTTAGATTTTTGTTTGCTTATGCAGGTGTCACTGGCATTAGAGCCACCTTAGTCTAAGGGCCTCATTGTTTAATTCATTTAACACCCGTAACATCTCAGAGGGGAAGCTCGGACTAAGCCCGCCCTCATCTCCCTAGGCAGACCTGGAAAACAGAAGCTTTTACCCTCCGACCTGAGTGTGCCTGTCACTCCAGGTTCTGCCTTTAATCAGCTAAATAATAGTGGGAAATCTACTTAAAACTTTTGAACCAGTTTCCTTGTTTGTAATGTGAGAGGCAGTTTTGTTATAAGGATAAGAATTCATGTATGAAGAGTGGCTGGAACAGAGTAGGTTCTTGATATTTTGCAGGCAACCATCTGCTCTGTGACATTGGGCAATTCACACCACCTCTACTCCTGTTTCTTCACCTTACACGTGTAGGGCAAGAACAGGGAGATGAGCTCAGGACCTGCCCTGGTCCCCAGGTTCTCAGATCCTGGCAGGACCCTAAAAAAAATGGCTCCAACAAAATATATTCTGTTTATCTGACACATTTCAGTCTCACTTCATCAATTTGGGTTCTCCTTACAGTTTACTTTCGAAACAGTGTTTGCTCTGTGACAAAGGATTTGCCAAAAATATAGGGATAATTGCTAAATTTTATCTCTTTTTAACAGTAACTCAATGCCTTTAACAAAATTTATAATCCTTTTGTACCTAAATGTTTATATGTGTTGTTAAACCATAATGTAAAAGTATATAAACATTTTCACATGTTCTACCATATCAAATATGGTACGTATGATAATGATTAGAACCACCAACCTAACATATTGTGAAAAATGCCACATATGCTTTTAATTATAGTTTCTGATTTTCAAGCATGAATTCAGGGAAAGGAGGAAGTGGCTTTCTATTTAACTTCTTTGCTGCTAACAGACTATGCATGTGTTTTGGCAAGTTTCCTAGAGAACATCTGTCTAAAAGGGAACATTGAGGAGTTAATTGACATCTACTGAGCCCAGGCAATGGCTGTATGGCCTGTGCGGTCTCTGTTTAACTTCTTTACTGTGTCTCCCTTTAAGCAGAGTCACAAAACAAACTATTGATTCTGCTCTTTAAATAAAAAAGCAGATCACAAGTGAAACTTAAACTGGTTTATTTACAGAAGAGCTTTATGAAGTTGGTAAACAACATAGACTCTTTTCCAAAAGATTTATTTGGGGAGGGGTTTGTAAGTGGCTTGTGGACATGTTTCCAATAGTTAATAACAAAAGAATGAATGGAAAAAGGCTCCTTAGCATTGAGTGGCAGGGGTGGAGAGGGCTCTGGCTGGGATGGAGAATGAGACAGACTAGCACTTGGACATTGCCTTGGTTCTTGTAGGAGGAACCATGATGAAGGATTTGAAAAATAATAAAGTCCAACAATTTAGAGGAGCTGGGTGAGCAGATATAAATGGAATGAGATTCATCTTCCCTTTCTCAGCTAGGTTTGGCAAGGAATGTACTCATGGTTTACACATTAAGACAGACACAAAGTGTTGGGAAGTTCATGGGATGTCAGAATTTGAACTTAATGCCTTGCTCTAAATTCAGGTATATATTTTTTAACTTCAGATATAAATGATGTGGCACATAATTAATTGCACCACATCAAGGACACAGAAGACTCTGGTGATGGGTAAGGGATAGGACACAGGGTTTCCGGATAAAATGCAAGACACCCAATTAACTTTGAATTTTGCA
The DNA here is from genome assembly GCA_004026545.1 of Mormoops blainvillei. NCBI lineage: Eukaryota > Metazoa > Chordata > Mammalia > Chiroptera > Mormoopidae > Mormoops > Mormoops blainvillei. Next base: position 140,081 of record PVJD01003403.1, on the reverse strand, counting down.
TAAACAATAATTTTTATTTGCTGAATCTGCCAACTTTGGTCAGAGAATAACCTAAAATAACAAAAAGCCACAAGTCAGCCTCAGGTAAGCAAGCCTAAATCGGAAATACGAAAGGCAAAACTAGAGAGAGAAACCATGCAGATGGGTAAAAACAGGAAACCACAAATTCCGAGGGAAGAACAAAGCAGCTGGAAGCTGGGGTCAGTTGATAAAGAAGAATCGGGAACTGGGACACGTGCAGACCCAGCAAAAGGAAGCCAAAGCAGAACACAGAAAGTAACTTGGTAGAGATTTGATAAGGTACATGGTAGGGCAATATGACCACAGCGATTGTATTGATTTGTTTGGGCTCTCATAGCAAAGCACTGCAGACTAGATGGTACAACAAAAACATACTTCCTCACAGTCCCAGCAACTAGAAGTTTGAGAACAAGTTGGCATCAGGATTGATTTCTTCCCAGGCTGTCTGCCTTTGCCTTGTAGATAATCATTATTCTCCTATATCTTCGAGAGGTCATTTCTGTGTCTATCTGTGTCTTCATCTCTTCTAATAAGGATATCAGTCAGACTGGATTAGGGTCAACCCATATCACCTCATTTTACCTTAATTACCTCTGGAAAGGCCCTGTCTCCAAATACTGTCACATTCTGAGGTACTGTGGGCTAAGACCTCAACATATGAGTTCAGCTCATCACACAATATTATGCTTCCTAAATTTAAACCAATCTAGTTCAGTTCTGCAAGCATGTATAGCTACTTAGTATAGGTGTTTTTTATGCCAGTTATTGAGGAAACCAAAATGAATAGGGCATGATTCCTGCTTTCACATAAATACACCATGTAGTAGGGGAGGCAGAAGACTGCTTTAAAGACAATGGCTCTAGATCAAGACCCCACACCCCCCACCTTACTGGCTACAGAAGTTCATACAGTTTTGTGATCCGATAAAGAGATGTAATCAGATCTACTGATAAAGTAGTCCTGAGTATTAACAATATTGATAACAACTCATTTCCTGGTACATCATGTAGATCTTACTATTATAAGGAGCTCAGAAAACATATAGGGAAATGATAAATATTACAACTAAAGGAATTTAGACATTTTGCCCCCTGAACGTGCCATTAGAGCTGAGTTGTAAAATACAAGGAGTATTTTGCCAACGGCTTGATCGCAGTGCACATGTGAAACAAGAAGCACATGCACATTTCGATGTGCCTGGGAAGAGCAGGACTACAGTGAGTGTCCAGTGAAGAAAGCTGGTGTTGTGGATCATGCTAAAATATCTGAAGATTTTGCCATAACCCAGGGAAAACACTGGTGTTTTTGTGTAGTTTTGTTTGTGGGTTTTCTGCTGTGGTTGCTTGTTTTTGTTTTGTTTTGTTTTGTTTTTATTCTTTTCCTGGAGAATGAACTGCTTTTCAAATGTATATTGGAGTACCTGACTATAATGAAAATGAAAAGAAAGTTAATAAAAATAACAGCTCCTCCCCAAAGCAAATTCTGGAAAACTGCAAATAATAAGACTAGGTCTGCCCCTTCTGTAGCATCAGTAGATAAAACAGTTCTTTCAGTTTTTAACTGACAAAACGAAATGAAAATCTCTCAGCCTCTGCCTCTCCCCAACTCTTTTCACTCAGTATAGTAAGTCCTCACCTAATGTCATCAATAGGTTCTTGAAAACTGTTACTTTATACAAAGCAACATATTACAAAACCTTTTTTTTTTCTCAAAAACAAGAAGATTCTGTAATTTGGTTTCTCGACTTTGGGGCCTAATAACTTACATATCCAAAATCTGACCTCTATTTATTTTTTCATTATTATTTTTCTTTAAACTACATATAAATTCATAAGATGTTAACTTGTTTCAATTTCTATTAATATCTGATAGAGTTCGCTGATTACCTCTTCTTTCTTTCAAAGCTCAATGGTTTTTTTCCTGTTAAAGTTACCTTTTAAAAAAAAAATTCTGATTGTGCTTCAGAGCACTTTAAACTGTGATTATTTCCCCCCAGATTACTCTTGTTTACTCTGTTACAGTGGTCCCAGTTTTTCCCCCTTTGCCCTCCTCTGCCCTGCCGACCCCTGCGGTTTACCACAGGTTAATTGATATGAACAAGAGTAAGTTTCTTCGGTGTATTTCTGGTCACAAAAACCATCACTAAACTTCTAAATGAAGACCCCAAACCCTTCTAAATATTAAACATTAAAATAAATGTGAACTATACATGCATTTTAGAAAAATTAGTAAAAGCAATTAAGGTCCTTATTTTCCAATCTTCTTATTTCAGTTTAGGGTGGTGGGTGGCCAGAACCTGCCCAGGCAGGCCAGGGTGTCAGGCTGGAACCCACCTTGGACAGGACTCCCTTCCATCACAGGACCGTTGACACCCACACCCACACACCTCAGAGTGGGACACTATAGACATGATGATTCACTTAATATGCACATGTTTGGGATGTGGGAGGGAGCCAGAGTATGCTGAGAAAACCCACCCAGACAGAAGAACATGCAAACGCCACAAAGACAGGGGCCCCAAAGGGAATCGACCTTTTTTTCCCCATCCAATGTTAAAACAAAATGAAGTTGAATGAACCTATATTTTCAAGGATGTGCTTGTACATAAAAATGCTCAGCTCTCTCATATTTTTCTAAAAGAAAATCCCCCCCATTTCATTTTATATTTTGTTATTCTTGTTGTTGTGATGAGGGAAAAAAAAAGTTTCTTATTACCAAGTGAAACATGTTTATTGCAGATGAATTAGAAAATAGAATAAGGAAACTAAAAACAAATTTCTAGTAACTCCTTTCACATGCCAAAGGATAATTCAGTTCTCTGAATGGGTCCCCACATATATATTTTTATAACATGTGATGGGATCAAACTAAGCATTCTGTTTGGTAATGTGCTTTTTAAAAATAAGGTTTTTATGGAAGAAAAATATAGAAAATCATACAGCTAAATTGTGTTATAACACCATGAAAAAATAAAACATTCTCATCTCTCCACAATCCTTCTTCTTCCCCAAGGTCACCACTCTCCTGACTTCACACTATAGATTTGGTTTTGCCTATTGTTAACTTTATATGGTATCTACTATTCACACAGAGTGTACTCTTTTTCAACTGGCTTCTTTCATTCCACATTTTGTTTGTGATACTCACTCATGCTATTTATTGTATAGAGCAGAGGTTTACTCAGTTTCACTGTTGCATAATCATCTACTATATGAATCCACCATTGTTTATCCATTCTTCTGTTTGTGGGCATTTGCATTGTTTTCTGCTTTGTACTATTTTGAATAATGTTACTGTGAAGGGTATTCTATATATATTATGGAGCACATTTGCACACATTTCTATTGGTATATATTCAGGAATAGAATTGCTATGGTAAGAGAGAATGCAAATAGTTTTCAATACTGATTCTACTAATTGACGGTTCCTTCAGGCTTATATAAGGTCCCAATTGCTCCATACCCCCGTGCACCCTTGGTACTATCCACCTTGCCTCTTCTTAATTTGAGCCCTCTGATGGGCATGCAGTGGAAGTTTTATTGCTTTTTTACTTACATTTCCTTGACTATGAGTGAGATTGAACATCCTTTCATATGTTTATTGGCTAGTTGTATATCTCTTTTTACAAAGTATTGTGAAGACTTGTCTCATCCATTTTTTCTATTAAATTTTCTGCCTCTTCATTATGATTTGTAGGTGTTCTTTCTGTATTCTGGATGCAACTGATTTGTCAGATATAAGTATAACAATATCTTCTTACACTCCATGGCCTGCTTTTAAAAAATTCCATAAATGTATCTCAATGAAAAAGTTTCTTAATTTTAATTGACTCTAGTTTATCAGTCTTTTCCTTTATGTTCAGTGGCTTGTAAGTCCTGTTTATGAAATCTTTATACCATTGTGCAAGGATATCCTCCAAGGTTGTCTTCTGGGAGTTCCTATTGTTCTTCTTTTAGTATTTATACATGCAATCCCTAGAATTTATTTATTTATATAGTGTTAGGTGCTGAGTTTAAATTTGTATTTCTATTTTTGTATCCAAATAATGCAGTACCATTTATTTTACAAATATATCTATTCCATACTCTATAGTGTCCTCTCAGTTGTGTGTTTTTAAAAAAATAATTCTAGTGTTCATGTATGTGTGAGTCTATTTCTGGATTCTCACTTATCTTTCTACAAATCCAAATTTACACATGGTTATTTGATTTTCATTTTAAACTGAATGAAATTAGAAATTTAGTTACTCTGCCACAATGTCCCGAAGTGCTCAGTAGCGACAAGTGGCTAGTAGCTACCAGGGTAACATGGACATGCAACATGTCCATCCTCTGGGGAGTTCTCTTGAAAAATGGCACTCTAGATCTTTACTGTCTAATTTCACAGTTCTTATCACTGTCTGGAAAAATCTTATTTTTGTTTGCTTATTTTTTGTCCACTGTTAGAATACAAGCTCTATGAATGCAGGGACCTGGTCACCATTTCACTATTATATGTACAGTTTCCAGAACAGTTCCTGGTACCTAATGTTGTTGAATGAATGAATACAATTCTGCTGTGTCCTATGAAACCTGGAATGCCTTCCTGAACCCACTGTATCCAACCTCAGTGAGCTTTCCCAAGATTCAGAGCAGAGAAGGATTTCTTTTCATTTTAGAATCATCGGAGTGTCCCCCATCCGCTGCTTATAATGGTTGTTGATAAAGACAACATTATTTTTGCGGACATGTACGATACTAATAAATACTGTCTTTGAGTACTTTGTATTACACACTATCCTAAAGCTTACATGTATTACTTTATTTAATACTTATCACAACACTATTAAGAGATACTATTGCTACCTACATTGTATAGATGAGAAAACTAAGAAGGAAAGAAGTTCAGTAACTTGTCCAAAGTCAGGCCATCAGAGAACGGAGGCACCAGATTTAAACTCAAATGTCTGCTGCAGAGCCTCTCAAAACAACCGTATAATATTCAACTCATTTTTGTTTATTATTAAAAAATAAAATAAAATTGCTACCTAGTGCCATGTAGCATCTTAAGCTCTGTGTATTTATTGCTCTTTGCTCCCTCTGCTTTCTCTTCAAAGTACCTGCCATACTTTCATTAATTTATAACCTTAATACTAATGGTGTAAATTATTTAGATATTCCCGCTTTCTAGGTTAAGTTCCCAAGAAGTAGAGCAGGAGTTTCAGTGCATAAAGGAGTATTTTTAAGAGAGAGCGACAGTGAGGGAGGCATGATGGAACGGAGGAGAGATTTGTGGAAGACTGTGGTCCCAGCTGGTGCCCAGCTTCAGCCTGATCCCTTGGGGGCTCTGGGGCAGGAGCTGCTCCACTAGTGCAGGGGACTGGCCTTACACAGGCCCACGTTAATCAGCTGTTGGTGCTGGGCTGTCCTGGTGTGCGTATTGAGTGTGCATCAGGGTAACCTTCAGGGAGCGCATTCCTGGTTAGATCAACTGAGGGAAATTCTCTGGAGAAAAGGGAAACTATAATCCATGCACCACCAACATTCACAGAAGCTGGAGGGCAGTGGGGTAAGGGGGTGGGTATACTGGCCCAAAACAGGGGAACTTGACTGGGAGCATTAACAGCATGCGGGTTCCCCACTGCCCCATTCAAATCTTCCTGTTTTATTTGCTATTTATGCTTAACATGAAATAGTGTTCAGTCTGTTCATGCAGTTGACTGGTTTTGTAAGGATTTCACAAAACATTTACAGCCCTGACTATTGCTGCTGTCTCTGCTACAGGGACATGCGGACACGTGCTGCATGCATAGAAAGACTTCCCAAAGAAATGAAATAAAAATGAAATAAGAAAACCCTAAAAGCTATTTTAAATGACAACTAGTAAATAAAAACACCTAATAGACATTAAGATCCACATCCCGAACCTAAGCAAAGAATGCTATGTCTCTTTAAGAAGGAGTGTACACATTAGCAGCTTTTGGTGTCTAACAGAGAGCTCCGGAAATGTAGACAGAAAGATATGGAGTCATTTGGAGAGCTCAGTGGGATGAGAGGGCACAGAGCATGTCTCCCCCTGTTTTATTGATCTTTATACTCTGTTCTGTTTATGCTCTTTAGAAGCATAGTTATGAAAAACCAGATATTATACTCATTGGCTGTGAATGTGACACCAACATCTGCTTGCCTTGGCTTGACGCCTCCAGTAGGAGCCATTGGGAATGCTTAGCCCACACCTTCTCTTTGGGAACAACGGGAGCAAAGAGAAAACTTCAAAGGCCTGAAACACCTGTGTAACCTCTTCTGTACCATAGAGCAGCCCTCTGCTCTTTGCCTCCATTCGAAGATGTTGGACAAGCAGTGATCATACAAGGTCCCAATGGCCTGTGAAGGTCTTACCTCCTGCTGGTTCTGTTGGGACCTCAGGAAAAACAACCCTTCGTGTCTCTAAAATCAAGAGCTAGCAGCTAGAATGCTGAGTAGCAAGTATCATTTTCCCATCCTCACTGCAGCCTCACTGAAAAGGTCAAAGCAAATAAAATATTTTGGTACCACTTTGGTAATGGATTTTTAGAACCACCCTCCCCTCTGTGCCCCTGTCCCCACGCCAGCCTTTATGTATTAAGTTTCAGTTTTTGAAAATGAGATATAACTTGTTTCAATTGCTTAAAACAGCATCAAGCCACATTGTTTGAAATCAATTTCCTTCATCATTTTATTAGATTGAATGTTCTGAACTGGGGAGTATGATTTTCTCTATTGCGCTTTTGCAAAACTGCCCACTCTTGCAGCTTGGTGGCTGCAAGCTCCTGATTAGTTGCATTGTTGTTTCTTTTTTCTTCTACTTTCCTGGCTACAAGCACTTAACACTTTCTTCACCTTTGAATAGCAGGGCAGCAACAGAAGGAAGGTAGAATAAACAGGGTGATTAAACAACCTCCTGCAGCAAGGGGGCAATATTTCAATAGCACATATTGCTACCCATATACCTCGACAGAATGTGCTAAAGTAAACAAAATGATAGCATAATTATAGTAGTACCAATTATGTTAATTAGACTACATACACGCTTCATTGATAAGCAACTGTGCTGCAAAGAGACACTATAAGCCTAGCGCTTGAGCCTTTCACAGCTTTGTGGTGCATATGCTGCTATGTTCTTGGGTAACATTTAACACCTCACAATTTATTTATCTTTTATAATACCGTTTTTGAAAAAAATTAAGGAGCACGCCATCTCATGTTTCTAGAGAAGCCAGAGAACCTGAGCTGCAGTCTGTGCTGACTGTATTCTTCAGTGGTTTGGCTTCTTTCTCCTTGAACTTAAAATGAAAAACAATAACACGTCCCATTTCACTAATTGAAATCCAGCTTAAGAAAATGGATTTGCTTTTCAGTTTACTCCAAATTGTATCATTTGCTTTGATATCACCCATAAAAGGGGTTCCTTAGGGAAAAGGCCACCAAAAGCTATTGTTAACATAGGTTGCAATGGGGGGCACAGGAGACTAAAAATTGGGAAAATCTGTGATTGCTCCCAATTATTTTGGCAGCTTTATGGAACACTTGATTGTTTTAATAAAGAAGGTCATGGGTTGCAAAGATACGGAAGATAGAGAAAGACAGGTCATGACATCAACTATAAACGCTCAGAAAGGAAAAATTACAGTTGTAAACTAATTAGAACAACTCACATTTTAAAACTAAATGCTAATTCACCTAAAATAATTCAATGATTTAAATATCAAACAGTCAAAAAATTATAAATAAAATTAAAAGTGAATTAAAGCCTAAGCCAACTAAAGGTTTCAAGGAGAAAAAAAAGGTGTGTATTTAGTCCAGATATTACCGAAGAGGTATTATCATAATGGTATAGTAAATAATTACTTAAAGAAGAAAAATAAGGAGTTGTTTTTATCCTTGAAACATTACCAAAAATTCACAATATTAAAAAAAAAACCCTGCTTATCAAATCAGAGGATAAAATAAGAAACTAAATATTATTATACAATCAAAGCAACACAGTAAAATTTTACTTGTTAAAAAGAAGTCCAGGCAAATTAAATCCCACTTTTGCACCTCATTCCACTCCCTTTTGTCCCTTTCAGGACTTCATTTATCCAGTTACTTACTCTCTCACTTTCTCTTTACTTCTTATTTCCTACCTGTTCTTTTCCTTAAACTCTGTCCATATTTTTCACTCTAAAATAATTTTCCCCACCCTAACGTCTTTCTTTCCAGGTTTACATCTTTCTCTCTCCAAGATCTGTTGAAATGATGGATGATAATCACGCTCTTCAACTTTCTCATCTTTGTTACCAAACTCAAGGGGCTCCCCACTTGGGGAGTTCTGTTAAGGAGGCATGGTTGTTGCAAGATAGTTTTATTTACTTGCAGCAACTAACGGAGGCAAGTGATCACATCCAAAGCTCTGTCTCCAAGAAGGGGAGGCTTAGTCATTGTTTCCCTGTATCGACTAATTACATATTTTTTTTCTTTGTAGTTGGCTACACTCATCAGCATCTGCAAAACAGTGTTACATTTCAACATTTAGCAAGAATAGCTTTTAGTTAAGAGTAGACAACAAAAGCTAAGGGTTGGTGACTGATTGTCTGTAATAGTGAAAGGTTATTACAAAGAAGGATGTTGCCAGCTGCTCTTCTCTGTGCTGACCGAAGAAGGAGTGGATTAAATTATAACCAGAGAGATTGTGATAGACATAAGGAAGAACACTGTAGGTTTGGGGAGGCCATGTCTCTAGGATGGATTGCCATGAGACTGTGTAAAATCCTTTCTGTAAAATTATATGCTTGGAAATGGAAGACTACTCTCTGTCTCAGACAGCTTCAATGAATATTTGCTTAATAATTGTTACTAGAGAATTCTCTGCTTGTAAAATATATCTGGAGAAATAATAAACATGGATAAAATGAAAAAGAAAGTGTTTTAAGTTTTAGGTAAATATTGTTATTGCCCAGAGCACAGTTTATTTTACTTTCTCTTACTTCTGCTTAGTAGTATCCTATGGGTTTTTGTTTGTTTGTTCTTACTGTTTTTTTAAATTTATTTTTCACTTGAAGTTTATATTCAATATTATTTTGTTTTAGTTTCGGGTGTGCAATATAGTGGTTAGACAGTCGTAGACTTTGCAAAGTTATTACCTTGATATTTCAAGTACCAACCTGGTACCATTCACAGATATTGAAGTGATATTGACTATATTCCCTATCCTGTGCTTTTACATTCTTGTAACTATGTTGTAACTGCCAATTTGTACTTCTTAATTCCTTCTCCTTTCTCACCCAGCCTTCTAGCACCTCTCCTCTCTAACCACCTTCAGTCGTTCTCTGTGTCTGTGAGTCTGTTCGTATTTTGTTGTCTTCACTTTGTTCTTTAGATTTCACATATAAGTGAAATCACACGGTATTTGTCTTTCTCTGACTGTCTATTACACTTAGCATAATACTCTCCAGGTCCATCCTTCCTGTCACAAATGGTAAGAGTACATAATTTTTTCTACCTGGATAATATTTCATTATATATATGTACCGTGACAGTTTTATCCACCAGTCAATTGATGGGCAAATATGTTGCTTTCATACCTTGACTATTGTAAATAATACTGCAATAAACATAAGGGTGCATCTATACTTTCGAATTAATGTTTCTGGTTTCTGAAGATATATACCCAGAGGTGGAATTGCTGGATCAAAAGATAGCTTCGATTTTAACTTTTTGAGAACACTATACTATTTTCCGTACTGGCCGCACTTATCTTCATTCCCACCACAGCACACTAGGGTTCCCTTTTTTCACATCCTCACCAGTAATTATTGTTTGTTCATTGATTGATGATAAAACATTCTGACTGGTGTGAGGTGATATCTCACTGTGGTTTGAAGTTGTATTTTCTGACAAGTGGTGTTAAGCATCTTTTCATATATCTATTGGCCTTCTGTTTGTCCTCTGGAGAATTGTCTATTCAGGTCCTCGGCCCATTTTTTAATTGGAATTTTTCTGATGTTGAGTTGTACAAGTTCTTCATAAATTTTGGATATTAACCCCTTATCATAGGTGTATCATTTAGAAATATTTTCTCCCATTCAGTAGGTTGTCTTTCCGTTTTGTTAATAGTTTCCTTTGCCATAGAAACATTTTAGTTTTTTGTAGTCCCATTTGTTGTTCTCTGTTTTGTTTCCCTTCCCTAAAGAGACATTAAAAAAAGTTACTAAGAGATATGTCAAGAGCTTTAAGGCCAGCGTTTTCATCTAGCAGTTTTATGGTTACAACTCCTATGTTTAAATTGTTAATCCATTTTGAGTTTATTCTTATGTATAGTTTAAGAAGGTGGTTTAGTTTCATTTTTTTGCATGTGTCTGTTCAATTTTCTCAACACAGTTTATTGAATAGACAGTCTTTGCCCCATTGTATATTGTTGCTTCTTTTGTTATGTATTAATTGAGTATATAAGCATGGGTCTATTTTGGGGTTCTCTATTTTGTTTCATTTACACTAGTATAATGCTGTATTGATTACTATAGCCTTCTTTGATATTAGGTAGCATGATTCCTACAACTTTGTTTTTCTTTCACAAGATTGCTAAACCTCTGTGGCTATATGGGGGCCATTTGCGGTTTTGTACAAATTTTTGGATTATTTGTTCTAATTCTGTGAAACACGTCAATAGTGTTTTAATAGGAATTGCTTGAATCTATAGGTTGCTTTGGGTAGTACAGACATTTTAGTGATGTTCAGTCTTCTTGTCCATGAGTACTGTATAAGCATGCTTTCATTTGTATCTTTTTCAATGCTTTTCTTCAAAGTCTTAGAATTTTCTGAGGACAGGTCCTTTACCTTCTTGGTTAAATTTATTCATTGGTATTTTTTAAATGCATTTGTAAATGGGATGGTTTTCCTAGTTTCCCTTTCTGATAGGTCATTATTGTTGTATAAAAATGCACCAATTTTTGAATATTTATTTTGCACCCTGCTACTTTACTGAATTCATTTATCAGGTCTAGTAGCTTTTGGTGGGATCTTTAAGTTTTTCTGTATATAAGGTGGGGAAGAGCTAGGTTTAAAGTTGTTGATATGGAAAATAATGCAATAATCAATAAATAATTATGTAAGAATAAATTCTGTTTTGCCTACTCACAACTATAAACCTAGTTTTGCCCCACAATATCATGCCATCTTCCAAAAATGATAGTTTTACTTATTCCTTTCCAATTGGGATGTCTTTTGTTTTCTCTTCTGTGGTTGCTGTGGCTAAGACTTCCAGTAATGTCTTGAATAAGAGTTATGGAAGTGGACATCCCTGTCTTGTTCCTGGTCCTAAGGGAAACACAGTTTTCTTCTGTTGAGTGTGATGTTAGCTGTGGGTTTGTCACATATGCCCTTTATTATGTTGAGATATGTTCCCTCCATACCCACTTTGCTGTGATTTTTTATTGTAAGTTAACATCAGGTTTTGTCAAATGCTTTTTCTGTATCTATTGATATGATCATATGGTTTTTACCCTTCATTTTGTTTATGTGGTGTATCATGTTAATTGACTTACAGATATTGAACCAAGCTTGCATCCCAGGAAAAAATTACACTTTATGATCTTTTTAATGTATTACTTAGTTTGGTTTGCTAATATTTCATTGAGGACATTTGCATCTATTCTCATCGGGGTATTGGCCTCTAATTTTCTTTCTTTGTAGTATTGTTATTTGGTATTAGAATGAGGATAATGTTGGCCTCATAAAATGAGCTTGGGGACCTTCCTTTCTCTTGAATATTTTTGAAATAATTTCAGAAGGATAGACATTAGTTCTTTCATAAATATTTGGTAAAATTCACCTATAAAGCTGTCTAGTCTAGTACTTTTGTTTCTTGAATATTTTTTTGATTATTACTTTGATTTTCTTGGTTGTAATCAGTCTGTTCAGATTTTGTTTCTTCTTATTCATTCTTGGAAGATTGTATGTTTCTAGAAATTTATTTATTTCTTTTCATATTGTCCAATTTGTTGGCATATACTTGTTTATAGTATTTTCTTATAATGCTTTGTATTTCTGCTATGTCAGTTGTTAACATTTTTTTTCATTTCTGATTTTATTTATTTGGGTCCTTTCTTTTTCTCTCTGCCTGTCTTTTTTGATGAATCTAGTTAAAGGTTTATCAATCTTATTTTTCTTTTTAAAGAAGCAGCCCGTAGTTTCATTGATCTTTTGTTATTTTTTAAGACTTTTTTGTTTATTTCCACTCAGCTCTTTGTGATTTCATTTCTTCACTTTGGGTTTTATTTGTTGTGTTATTTTTCCTATTTTTTTTAGGTGTAAGCTTTGTTTATTTGTGACTTTCATTTGTTTGTTTTTCGATGTAGACCTGTATTGCTATAAATTTTTCTCTTAGACTGCTTTCACTGTGTCCCAGAGATTTTGGGTTGTGTCTTCATTTACATTTGTTTCAAGGTATCTTTTGATTTTTTGACTTGATCTCATTGTAAACCCATTTATTATTTAGTAACATGTTATTTAGTATCTATGTGTTTATATGTTTTTCAGTTTCTTCTTATAACTGATTTCTAGTTTCATACCATTTCATTTGGAGTGTATATTTGATATGATTTTAATCTTCTTGAATTTATTGAAAATTTGTGTCCTAATACGTGGTCTATCTTGGAAAATATTCCATGCGCATTTGAAAAGAGTGCATATTTTGCTGCTTTAAGGTGAAATGCTCTGAAAATATTGATTAAATTTATTTAATGTGCCATTTAAGGCCACTGCTTTCTTGTTGATTTTTTTTCATGGGATGCTAAAATACCCTGCTGTAACTGTTTCACTGTTGATCTCTCCTTTTACATCTATCAAGATTTGCTTTGTATATTTCTGTGCTCCTACGTTAGGTGCATAAATGTTTACAAGGGTTATGTCCTCTTATTTGATTGATCACTTTATCATTATTCATTGTTCCTCTTTGTCTCTTATAGGCTTTTTAAGTTTTGTTTTGGTTGGTTTTTATTGAATTTATTAGGGTGATATTAGTTAATAAAATTATATGGGTTTCAGGTGTACAATTCTATAACACATCATCTGTGTATAATCCTGTGTTTTCATCACTCCCAGACTCATTCCATCACCATTTATTGCCTCTATACCCTCTTCTATCTCCCTCCATAACCCCAGCCCCCAACCTTCTGGTAATCATCTCGATGGGTTGTTTTTGTTTTTGTTTTTGTTTTTGTTTTTGTCTGATATAAGGATTACTACCCCATATAATAAGTTCTTTATTCTTAATTTTCATTTGCAAGAAATATTTTTCCATCCTTTTACTTTCAGGCTATGTGTGTCTTTGAATCCAAGGTTGTTCTCTTTTAGCTAGCACATGTATGAGTCTAGTTTTTTTAATCCATTCAGCTACCCTATGTCTTTTGATTGGATCATTTAAACATTTTACATTTGAAATAATTATTGGTAAGTATGTAGTTATTACCATTTTATTTACATTTATGTTTTCTTTCTTCTTCTTAAAGAAGTCCTTTTAACATTTCTGGTAATACTTATGTTTAGTTGTGATGAACTCTTAATTTTTTCTGTATGTGGAACTCTTATTTCTCTTAAATTTTAATGATAACCTGTCTGTGTCAAGTAGCTGTGATTGTCTCTGTTTTTATGAAAAAACTTAAATTATTTAAAAAAATTTTCACCCAAGGTTATGTTTTTTTAAATTGATTTTAGAGAGATTGAGAAACATAGGAAGAGAGAGAGAGAGAAACGTCAACATGAGCGAGAAACATCGATTCATTGCCTCCTGTGTGCACCCCGACCGAAGATTGAACGAGCAACCTAGGCATGTGCCCTGACCAAAAATTGAACCTACAACTTTTTGGTGTGTGAGATGATGCTCAAACCAACTGGGCCATGTAGCCAGGGCAAGTCTTTGTTTGTTATTACTTTGAATAGTTTGAGTTGATCCTTTCTGGCCTGCAATGGTCTGTAATCAGCTGAGAGTCTTATGGGTTTATTCATGCTTTAAAACCACCAGATCATATAGAAGAATAAATTCACAATGTAACAAAAATTAATGAATAATAGTCTGGTGAGGAACAACAAGAAAAGAGTGAAAATATATTTTAAAACCTTGTCTTATGTAGGAGGATATGTTATTGGGGTCACTGAATTATCAAGAAGACATAGACAAATTATGAGTCTAATTATGATTGTTAAAATTGAAATGGTCATCACCTTATATATCTGTATCTATATCTATATACAAATAATTTTCTTAAATGCCTATTTCATTAAACAATTCCTCTTGAGCATTCTCTCCTTGTCATTTGATTACTTCTTCATCTACGCATTAAAGTGCTTATCCTCCCTCTATGCTCATGCCATCGGGCTATGTTCTCCCTCTTGGCCTCCTCTGACATAATATCTTCCTCCTCTACTATGCTAATCTAGGAGACTTCACATCTTCCTTTAATAAACCATTATTTAAACAAGGCTCCAATTCCCTAAACCTTTTATCTTCATGTGACTTTCAGCTCTACTGTATTGAGTCATCTACACCTGTTGCCAAACTCTGACTCTTGTCAGCACTGTGAATTACTGTGCCTTACTCTGACTGTGACACTTATCCCCCACTCCCACCATGTCACTCTTCCATCTCACAGAGATATCAGAGTCCATGATACTGTCATTTTCTTCCAGTTTGTTAGCCCACTTCTCACCTTTTCCTTCGCTCACCTTTTTCCTTATGTAACCTAAACAAAAATGTTGATCATCTTCTTTATTGTATTGTAGATATGCTACATTTCCATATGACTTTAACTTCCCAAAATAATACAAAATCAATGTTACCAAAACTACCTTCTCTTTTACACCAAGAATAGACAGCAAGGTAAATTGGTATCATGAAAAATTATGTGTCTGTTGTCAGCTAGGTACTCAGAACTGCCAATAAATAATTTTATATATTCTTAATCAGGAATATATCATTCCAATATTTTTTTTCACTCTTCTCAAGCATCAACAAATCAAATTTTTACTGCTCTTTTAAATCATCTGACACCATGCCAGCTCTTTCATTTTCAGGAGATGAATATATATTACATTATATTAATAAATATATATTACATTATGAACATCAAGACTATTAGTGGTAAATTCCTCAAATATTCCTCAAGTTACTAATTCTCTATATACAAATTTATCTACCTTGCACCTGTAAATACATAATTTTCTTCAGTTTTAAAAGATGGAGCCAACCTACCAGACCATCTAAATCTTTGAGGCCTTTCTCTTTTGTCTTCTGTGATTAGAGAGTCTCCCTTTCATGCATCTCTATGCTAGCTTCTTTTCTTTTGGTAATAAATATGCTGTACTTCAGTCTCTCCTACTTTAAGAAAAGCTCCAGAACTCATATTTCTCTTGATTTACAATTCAATTGTCTCTCAGACTTCTTAAAACAATAATTCATACTGTCTTCTCAACATTACTTCTCCTGAACAGTTCATCTGCCTATAATGTGTATTTCACTCCACTCTGTTGAAATTATCCTTACCAAAGTCACCAATGACCTTATAATTGCAAACTAAAGTATATTTTCCATTGATATAATTGAATTTGGTTACATTTGATTCTATTATTTATGTTTACTTTGTTGACACTAGACTTTCCTGTTTCTCCTATTTTCTTTTCTCTATCCATTTTAAAATGAGCACCTATGTTTTGAATGCTGTTGTGCACCAAGGTTTTGTCTTTGACCTGTAGCACTTCTCCCACTTCATTTTTTCCTTACTCACTTCTAATTTTTCAACTAACACCTATTCACTAATGATTTTCCAAACTTAAATCCCTAGTCGTCTTTTTTCATTGATTGATTTTAGAAAAATAAGAAGTGAGAGAGAACAACATTGATTTGCTCTATTTACTTATGCATTCATTGGTTGCTTCTTCTGTGTGCCCTTACTGGAGATTGAATCCACGAACGTGGTATATGGGGCAATGCTCTAATTGGGTAATGTGATACCCAGCCAGGGCTAAATCCCCAGTCTTAATCTGTACTTTAGGTTTCATAGTCACATAAAACTACTGCTTATTATTTCCAATCAAAACTAAACTCACCATCTTCTCTACTTGAAATTCAGATTATTCTTCTTAATGCTCTCTAAATTGTTGGTAACCATCTATCTGGTCACCAGCCAAGTTAAAAATGTGTCATCTTTGACATCTTTTTCTCCCTTCTTTTTTAACACCTACTCAGCCATTAAATCTGAAGTATTTTATTTTCTACATATTTCAGACTCTTGTCCTCTCTGTTCCTTTTTAATTACTTCAGCCTAGTTCAGATATTTATCATTGTTCCCTTTACTCAAGAAATAGTCTCCAAGGCCATCTCTCAGCCTCCAGTTTGGATTTGTATCTTCCTCCAGCTGCCATGGAAAATGAGCAATCATTGCCTAGAAGGATATATTTTCAGAATTTAGAAGCAAATGCTCTCAAGGAAAGCTTAGTTTCTATTCAAGGGAGGCTGTGGAAATATGGCATACCCTAGGGATTAAGAGCTCAGAATCTAGTATCAAAGTGACTAATTAGTTCAGGCTCATGCTGCACTGTCTACTGGGTGTGTTGTATTGGGAAAGTTATTTAGTCTTTCACTCCTTCAGGTTCCTCACCTTATAAAGGAAGACAGTCACATTATATTGCTGATGTGAGAACTGAGTGTGATAATGCCTATAAAATGTTTACGCCACATCTGGTAGATAGTGAGGAGTGAGTTAGTGTGATGATAGCTGGAGTAGTGATAGTGGTTGCTATTTGCAGAGGAGATTTCTCTGAAAAAGTTAAAATGGAGCAATGAAGTTAGCGTGAAGGATCAGAAAGCTATTACACACTTTCTTGACTCACATTATTTCCTCTGTCTGAAGTTCTGTCCTTTCCTTCTCTGAGAGTTTCAAAGCTACCATTTGTGGCACTTCATATCAGTGGGGGAAAGAGAGGTTCTTTATTCCAAAATTAGTGTTGGGCTCAGTGGCTAACCATTGGATTAAATTGAAGCTTTGCACCAAAATGAATTCTAGATAGAGAAATGATTTAACTGGGGAAAAAAAATTGAAACATAAAATCATTTGAAAAACACATAGGAGGATCTAAATTTTATCCCTGCTTGAGAAAAATTTTCAAAAATTACCAAAATCATTAAAAATTTGATAATTATAACCAAGTGATTTATTAAAATTCTATATGATACAAATACCTAAATACAGTAAAAAGACAGATGATAAACTGGGTAAATATTTGCAGAACATTTGGCAAAAAGACTTATTTTCCTGTACTAAAATTAGATTAATTAAATATTCTTAAAGTTTTAAAATATACTAAGTGTAAAAGAAGTGAGGGCAAAACAGTATATATATATGATGTTTCTATTTATGTAAAAAGTAAAAGAGAGAATATGTAGTAATATTTGCTCACAAACTGAATATCTGAAGGGATACAGAGAAAACTGGAAAAAGGGGTGTTTCCAGGGAAACATACTTGAGTTATTTTCTTTGTATAGCTTTTTTACTGAGTGTGTGTGTGTGTGTGTGTATATATAATCTCATCATCACCAAAGTGAAACTCTTTCTAGTAAATCTTCCCTGAGACCCTGAACAAGAAAAAGGAAGGAAGGAAGGAATGAAGGAAGGAAAAAAGGATGAAAGGAAGGAAGAAAGAAAGGAAAGGTAAGCCTCTTCAATATCTCAACTTTCATAGTAACTAACTTATGTCTTTTTAATTATTTACAAAGTGGGGCAAAATTAGGTTTACAGTTGTGAGTACGTAAAACATAGAGTTTATTCTTGTATTATTAATCAATTATTTTTTATTTTCCGTACAAAAACTGTAAAGCAACTTTTGCCCCACCCTATATTATAAAAAGAAAACTCATCTTCTCTACTAGAACACAAGTCATTTAAGGCAAAAATATTTGCTGATCATCCGAGTGCCTTATACTGTGCCAAGCATTTAGTAGATGCTTTATAAATGCTTTTAAAATAAATGAATAAGTGAATGATTATCTCAGTCTGTATCATATGTGATCTTTTGTTTGCCTCTTGTTACTTCCTGTGCTTTTAGTATGTTGCACAGATTTTTTAACATTTTGGAAAGTGCAAAATGAACATTACATGCTAGCTCATATTTCTTCCCTAAAGGAGAGTTTTACACCGCTGAGTTAGAGAGGTCCCAAAACCTTGTCATCTTTTTTAATCTTCCTCTTTCAGAAAGATGAAGCCATTAAGAGAGCATGGCATAAATACATTTGTGTGCACTCTGCAAGGGGGTCCCAACATACGAAAGCAAATGACATTCCGCTGACATCACTAGTATTTTACATTTGTAGTAAGCTTATTGAAATGACTGGTATGCATTGTGTGTAATTTGGAGCTTTATACTGCGCACAATTTAGGTGTAATTGGTTGACTGAATAATTCTGGACTACCTTGTCATCAAATTTTTACAGCTCAGTGCTATGTTAAATCACATTTTTAAAATGTAGTCCCAGTAATGAAAGTCTAATAAGATTCTTGAATGGTATTTCATATAATAAAATTGCAAGCATATGAGAATAAAAACAAGACACTGAATGTTATTAATTATTAGAGAAATGCAAATTAAACCCACAATGAGATATCACCTCACACCTATCAGGATGCCTACCTTCAATACATCAACAAACAACAAGTGCTGACAAGGACTTGGACAAAAAGGACCCCTCGTGCAGTGATGGTGGGAATGCAGATTGGTGCAGCCACTGTGGAAAGCAGTACGGAGCTCCCTCAAAAAGTTAAACATGGAACTGCCTTATGACCCAGCAATTCCACTTTTGGGAATAATCAAAAGAATATATGCACCCCGATGTTCGTTGCAGTATTATTTACAATAGCCAAGATCCATCAGAAAGAGCCCAAGTGTCCATCAGTATATGAGTAGATAAAAAAGCTGTGGTATATTTCTACAATGGAATACTACTCAGTCATAAAAAGGAAGAAAAATCTTACCCTTTGTGACAACATGGATGGATTTGGAGAGCATTTTGCTAAGTGAAATAAGCAAGCCAGAGAAAGACAGGTACCATATGATTTCACTCACATGTGGAATCTAATGAACGAACTGAACTACCAAGCAAAATAAAGACAAATATATAGATAGAGAGCAGGCTGACAGCTGTGGAGGGTGGAGCTGGGTGAAGCGGGTAGAGGGATTAGGCAAAAAGAGAGAGAGAAGAGGGGAAGAGAGAGAACTCATAGACATGAACAACTGAGTGGTGATTGTATAAGGAAGGGGTATTAGAGCGAGGTGGAGGAGAACATAGTGGGGTAAATGGTGATGGACAGAGACTTGACTTGGGGGAGTAAACATACTATAGATTATACAGATGACGTATTGAAGAATTGTGCACCTGAAGCCTGTATAATTTTGTCAACCAGTGTCACTCCAATAAACTCAATAGAAAGAGAAAAAAGAAAGAATGGTGTGAAACTAAAATTGGATCTATTTTTTTTTATCAGCAAGGCCAGCATCCACCTAAACCCTTCACAGGATGGGGCCTGATCACTGTGCAGCTGAGAAATCTTATTCATTAGTTCTTTGAGTCCACATCCGAAAGTAGCTTTATTTGTTTACTCACAAGTTTCTGCAGTTTCTCCAGATGTTTTGATCAAAGATCTATCTCCAAGCTCATTCTATCCCCTTTGCCAAGATATAGTACAAAGATTTCACTTAAAAAGGCAAAGGCTTTGCTACTAAGTCATTCAAGTGACAATAAGCAGCATGTTAAGTTAAAAAATTTGGTCAGAAATCAGGGTTAGGACATTATACAACAAGGCTTTTTAGAGTAATGTGCTTGAAACACCACATTTGTACCTATAAGGTAAAGAGGCATTTTAAGTAAAGATCACACATGCCTGCATATACACAAAAGTACCTATCTTTGGTTCTCCAGTGTGTTCACAAAGTGTACTTCCAAAGGGTAGAAAATGTGACCCAGATCAGATCATTTGTACACCTGTATTTTGAATCTGTAAGAGTCTGCTTTCCTAAAATTCCAAATAATCCCTTCTTCCATTAGGCTATCAAAATTCACAACCACAAATATGCACTCCTGTATTTATCTACCCTAATCCATCTAAGTATGTGTGACGGCATTATACCTGAAAGGCAGCCACCTGATGCAACAAAAGCCAAACTCATAAAACAGGTGCTGGTGCGACAGGGAAGAGGTTTATTTAGGTGCCATGACCTGGGAGAATGGTACACTCCTGTCTCAAAAACCTTCCTGCTTAACCCTGCAGTTTTTATAGGGTTAGGTAAGGGAGACCTATTTTTTTCCTATCCAATTATCTTGCTAGCTTTTGGCAGCTCAGGCCCTGTCCATTCATCTTTCTAGCTTTTGGCGCGCTCAGTGTAATAACCAACCCCTGCTCCATGTTAGCCAATGAGGGAGACTCCCCTTCGCTCCTGGTCCGTGGTAACATTATCAGTCCAACAGCCAGTAAAAATCGGAAGAAATAGATCCAATACTCTGTGGTCATGTTGAAAGGAAGGGTTAAGCAGAAATACGTGGAGGTCCATGACCAATTGTCCCGGTTTGCCTGGAAATGAAGGGTTTAAAGGGGTGTGGATTTTCCGTGCTAAAACCAGGATGGTAGTGGGAAAACTGAAATGGATGGCCACCCCGAATAGGTTACTTGTTTTTAACATAATGTTGTTTTTATCATGTAGCCATTCCTGGTTTATTGAGCTCTAACTGGAAATTCTGATACAATTGTTCTAGTCACCATTGTTGGAAATTTTCTCAACAACTGGAGCTATTGTGATCTCATATGTCTCCCAGAGAAAACTTTCTGGCAAAGTCTAACATGGGAAAAACTAGAGAGAGAGGCAGTATACTCTAGCATTTTTTGCAGTACCAATTCCTCTGCTTTGTCTTTTTCCTAGAATATGTCTGTCCTCCAATTCTTCCCCCATCCCCTTCCAGAGCTCACTGTGCACCCAGAGAGAGAGAAGGCCTGGTATTGGATCCACAGCTATGCAGATTTAAGTGACATGCTTGCATTAGCCCTGAGCCTTTATGATAAGTGTATTCTAGATTTGTGGGTTTGTTCATATATTTTAATATATAGTGTGTTAAATACATCTTTTGGAACGTTTATTGGCTTGAATACATAACTGTTTCAAATAATCCTCAGATTTTAGGAAATCTTGAAAGTTTATGGAATTAAAAGTATCTTGTACCTAAGTACGAATTATCATATTATTATATTAGTAGACATGTATTACCCAGAAAAGTTTGGAAAATAAAAGGAGAGAATTGTATTTGTTTGACCTGGGAGAATGTGATTAGTTCATTTTTATAATTTTACAATGCAAAATGTATTTTGAAATCAGAAAACATGAAAGTAATGTTTATTACCTTGAAAGCCTTCTGGGAATGGCGAGAACTAGCATTCGTTGAGCATTTGCTACTTCTCAAGCATTTACTAACAATTTTGCAGTGGTTATCTCATTTAATCTTCACAGCAATCTTCTGAAATAGGCATTATTATCCTCTTTTTACCAATAAGGTATGTAAACTCAGAAAAGTTAAGCCATTTGTTTAAAGTCACAGAGTTGGTATTGATAGAGTGAGAATTTCTACAGCGCTCCTCTGTCTCCCACATTTATACCCTTCGCATCTGCTCCATCAACTCTCCCCACTCATCCAACCAGCATTCATGGGTCACCAGGGTTTGATCTGTGCAACACAGAAAAACACAGCAGGGAACAAGACGGTCTTGGTTACTACTGCTTTTGAAACTAATGCTTAGTGCAAGTAGTCTCTAAATTTGTACATGATGCATCCTCAAAATGTTTTAAAAAGCCAAACTTAAGTTGTTTTTTGTTGTCTTTGCACCTAATACTTGTGGTTTTTCTTGTTTTTCTAAGAAAGTAATACATATTTTTTATTAAAAAATTTAGATATTATTTATTTAATTTTTCAGCCTCATTTTTATTGTTGACACTATTACAGATAGTCCCATTTCTCCCCACCTTTGCCTACCTCCACCCAGCCCCAGCCCCCCCTTCTCTCTGGCCATCACCACACTGTCGTCTGTGTCTATGGGTTATGCATGTATGTTCTTTGGCTGATCCCTCCATGTTCTTTCATGTAGTCCCCCCTCCCCACTTCCCTCTGACAGCTGTTAGTCTGTTCCATATATCCATGCCTCTGTTTTTTGTTCATCAGTTTATTTTCTTCATTAGATTCCACATGTAAGTCAGGTCATATGGTGTTTGCCTTTCTCTGACTGGCTTATTTCGCTTAGTGTAATAATCTCCAGCTCCACCCATGCTGTCGCAAAAGGCAAGATTTCCTTCATTTTTAATGGTCATGTAGTATTCCATTGTGTAAATGTACCACAGCTTTTTTATCCACTCATCTACCGATGGGCACGTGGGCTGTTTCCAGATCTTGGCTATTGTAAATAGCACTGCTATAAACATAGAGTTTCATATATTCTTTCTGATTGGTGTTTCAGGATTCTTAGGATATAGTCCCAAAAGTGGAATCACTGGGTCAAAAAGCAGTTCCATTTTTCATTTTTTGAGGAAACTCCATGCTCCTTTCCACAGTGTCTGCACCAGTCTGCATTCCCACCAGCAGCCACATCCTTGCTTGTGCTTGTTTATGTATTTATTGAGGGTAGCCATAATAAGTGTGAGGTGATAATCTCACTGTGGTTTTAATTTGCATCTCTTTGATAGATAGTGATGTTGAGCATTTTTTCATATGCCTATTGGCTATGTGTGTGTCCTCTTTGTAGAACTATCTATTTAGGCCCTTTGCCCATTGATGTCATTCTTACATAATTTGTATGACCTTTACCCAAGGTCATAATTAAATGTCGACTTGTATACTAACATCCTTTCTTCACCCTTCCAAAACTGTACAAAGATTAACAATAATAAAATACTCAAATAAATACTTCATGGAAAACAATTAAATCATACTAATCTTAAAAGGCTAATTCAATAAACTAATATGATCAATTGGTTTGCAAAACCATTAACGTTTGTTTTTAAATAAAAAGATGTAGAAAAGGGTTTGTAAATGAAATATGTTTTTCATAGAGACTCAGCCACAGACTGATTTATGAAAATAGCCCCTAAGAGAAGGACTAACTTCACTCTTAAATCATATCCACCGAAAAACAATGACTTTTTTTCTCTTGTACTAGTAAGCAACTGGCTTGGTACATGTAAACCTTCTTAAACAGAGTTTATGGCAGTTTATGCTCCTTGTCCTTCCTGTGTATATGGAAATGCCAATAACCCCAACTAATCGGAAGCGTCAGGCGGAGTGCTCTTTAAAATAAATCCTGCTGCCGAGCACAGGCTGAGGCTTCCTCGGAGCGGTGATAACTCTGTCATTACCAAGTTGTTATTATTTTTTAATAATGCAGGAAAGAACAGCTGCAATTTATATTTATCTGAGATTTCTAATTGTGAAGGTGTCACTGCTTTAATTGCTATGTCACATGTATTCTACATGACTAAATAGCTCAACAGCCATCCGAAGCCATCCAAGGGAGCATTTGTTTCACATCTGGGAGTCATGCTTGAAGATGCTGACTTTCAAATGCCCCCAGGGCACCAAGAGATCTAACACATCAAGAAAAGGCTAAGAAACATTTGTATTTGTTTTTATTCTGTTGAATTTAAGAGAGCACTTATTTGGAATTATAGGCTGGATGGATCCTCAGAGATCATTAGCTCTGTGGCCTTCAAAATGTTTTAGTAATGTAATGGATGCTTTATTTCAAGTGCAACCTGATGGGGACTCCCATTATTTGAAGTGAACACTAGATAAGCAAATCGTAGAATTTCAAAGGACATTTATACAGTATTATGTCTCATCAATATGGTAAAGAATGGATGTATAACCCACATTATACATCCTTTTGTATTACAGTTTTTAAAATATTTTTGAAAGAGAAACCCAGTCATACCTTTGAGGTATTTTTTTGAACCGTGACCTTAATATAGGTCAAAAAACTCTAATGTAGCTTCACCATCTCATTCCGAAGAAGAGGAAAATAAGCCTATAGGTTAAAATGTTATTGCTCAAAAATACATAATGGAAAAACCAAAACTGAAACTCAGGCTCCTGAATCCCATTATTGGAAGAATGGTTTTCTCTGCATACACTGAGCACTCACTCAGGATTAGGTACCTAAATCTTTTAGCACTTGTAACTTTATAAAGAGAAATCAGTGCCATAATCCCCATTTTTAAGAAACTGAAATTTAGAGAGTTAAATAACTGACCACATTTACAGGACAAATAAAGGTCAGAGCTTTGTTGAACTCTATTTGGTTTGACATTCATGCCCCAGTTCATGTCACTAAACTGTGCTGAATCTAATATTTGAATATATGACCTAAAGGGCAAGGCTTAGGATGGAGCAAAACTAAGGCTAGAAGCTCTTAGTCTCTATCTCTGAACCCTCTTTGATGTGCTTTTTGCTAAATAGATCCAGGAAGGGTGATTCGGGCTGGCTCTGCCTTCCAAATGCTACTCAGTCCGGCACTGGACCTCCCCCAACACTGTAAGGGGCCAGCCCTGCCTCTGGCTGTGCCTAGAATTGCTGCCAAATTAAAGAAGACACATTTTTAAAATTAAAAAACGAAACAAAACCCTGAAGATTTCGACAGAATTGGGTCAGTTTCTACAGTGGCATCATCGGCAGTAATAAGGGGATGTTTCTAATCTGAAATAAATATGACTATTGAAAAGAAAGGGTTTTGTGGTTTTCATTTGATGCCAAAACCTCCTAAGCATGTTTAAATCCTTTAAATCTACTGAGTTTAATTCTTTCTCTTTCTTAATATCCATCATAAATCAAAATGCTCTAAATTTTATCAGAGCATTGACTACATGTAGTAATTAACATTTAAAATCATTATCTGAAAGTCCTCAGGGAAATTTCACAGGTGAGATGATCTGACTCTAGTTTCAAGCTGACTGTAGGTCAGAAGCACCAAATCACCCTCTATAATTGTACTCAATAGGTAATCTCATCTCAGCTCATGAGAGACTCAAGCTAAATTAGGTCAAATTACCTATTACTTCTCAGGGATACATTCCAGTCCTGCACAGGTTAAATTGCATAGCCTGACCCGTGATTACCCAGAGGCTCGCTTTGTTGGAAATATAGCACGGATCTGAGGTATGGCACTAAGAAAGGCTGCTGGTCCCAAGGAAACTGCAACTTGACTATGAATTGTCTTAAAACAGCTTTTAAAGATGGCACTATGATTGATGTTTAAGTTATAAAATCCTGTACAGAGAAAGAAAACCAACAGTTTCAATGTTGCATGAAAACAAATAATGACATAGGAAAGTCTCCACATAAATGATGTCAAATCCATTTTGTAAGTTTAATAGTTCATAGTAATATAAGAATATAATAATTTGAAAAAGACAAAGAAACAACAATCTTTATAATTCACAGACAACTCTGTAATAGGTAATATTCTTATTTTCATTTTTCAGATAAAGATAGTGAAACACAGAAAAGTTCAGTAACTGCTCCAGGCCACACCATAGGTTTTAATGCATAGAATTTGGGCCTAGAACTCTGCATGTTTAATAAAAACATTCCCATGATTCGAAGCAAACACTGAGGAGGAAACTGTTTCAACCCCTCTTATATACACACTGGTGCGGGGCTGAACAGGTAGGATGCTTATGCCTTCCCAGAGCATATACCCTTGGGCTCAGGTGTCTTTTCTGTGCTCATAAAGCTGTGTAGGGCAAAGGCCACATGTTCCCCTTCCCCAGCTAGGTATATTCCCAGAATAAGTAGGTGGCATTGACGCAAAGGGCTTATCATTTTTACCTTACCTTCAAATGTAAAGGAGAAGTGCTTTGGTAATGCTGTTGAAAGTTCTCTACTGTCATAATTTAACATGTATTATCCAGCCATCTCTTTACATGTTCCAACCCTCTACCAAGAAATGTTTCTGTTTGGAGAAGTAGACATACAATTTTGCCCCAGGATTTTCTTCCATTGTAAAACAGTTAGTTGGCTAGATAAAGCTTTTTACACTGAGATTGTTCTCGCATATATTATCTCATTTGGTATTCAAGGCATTCCTCTGAGATGTACATAGTAGATATTCTTCTTAATGCCTCTATTTTATAGATGAGAAAGCTGATGGTATTGACATAGATGGTTTATGTACTGTATCTTGAAGTGTCCTACTATAAAACTCCATTCCCTCTGTTTTATTTCACTTTCTCCCATGCATGAAGTCAAATGTAAAGACTATAAACATTCTAAAATGTATCTAGAAAGTTCTAACAAAAGAGCCTTATGACTATATAATGTGGAGTTAGGACAGTAGACTACACCTTAAAGTAGAAGTAGACTTCCCACCTCAAGGCTCAGGACCTACTGTGTTGCTCGGGCCAGTGCCCTCTGCACAAAGTGCTTGTGGGATCATCTATACAAAAATAATACAAATGTTTTGACCTTAGGCAGTTTAAAGAGTCAGGCATTTTATTAATATAGAGTGGTGAGATTGGGCTTCAATCAGTCAATTCAGTAGGTTAAAATATGCAGCTGTTGAATAAGGTCCTGACTTATATCGCTTTTGAATTTGTGCCATTCACTCATAAAAAAAACTTCAATTCCAAGGACTCAGGTTTATTTCTCATACCAGACAAATCACGAGGCAAAGTCGCCCCTGGGCATAGAGAGGTAAATGAATGAGTCGGTATAGCCTGTCACCAATTTCAGGTGTAAAATTATGCCCAAAGTCCAGCCCCTCAGGCTGTGAGTCAACATCATCTTCAAAGATCCATCCTATTATACGGTGAGACAGTTACTTTATTTAATAGTAATAAAGAAGCCGGAATGACTCTAGTCACAATTAAACTTGAGATACCCTGTTTAAAAGATTAAGTGGAAGAAATATTCATTAATTCCAATTTTCTGATTGCTACTTAAGGTAACAATGCTAGAAATTATAGGTTTAAAGATTCCTGAAAAAGAACTTATTACAAAAAGTTCACTCCCACACTCATAAACACACATGTACACAACATAGTTAAGATTTTAACAGTATAGATCAAGTAAAAATGTCTCATTACATAATCCATGTAAAGAGGGTTGCAAATATTTCTTTCAGTGTAAAACTAATTCATATAACAATTATCACAATACTTTGCATGTGTCCTTGTGTAATCCACTATCCACATTTTTATCAGAATTAACTTTCCTAGGATACAAACTGGATAATAATTCTATTTCCCTTAGTTTTATATTAATTTCCAATCTCCTATAGGAGTAATCTAAGCTCTTCAAATGCTTATAAATTACTCCACAATTAGCCCATGCTGCCTCTCCACCCTAATTATTTAGAGACCCCAAACACACCAGGCTGGTTCATGCCCAAATGCTTTGTGAATGCAGTTTCATTTGTTTGAGTAGTACTTTCTCTCTTTTCTACCTAGTCAGCCCAATTCTGTCCTTCCTTAACATACCCTGCCATGGCGAACCCCTCCTCCTGTCTGGTACTTCTTCCCCTTCTTATGTCTAGACTTTATTTGGGACTTACTGATCTAGTGTTTGTCTTTCCACTAAGTGGAAATTGTGTCATATTTATCTTCGTATCCTCATCACCTAACTCATCGCTTGGTACATAGAGTGCATGCAATGAATGTCTGTGGAATATGTGAGTGAACGCACAAACAGAGCCCCCAGTTATCAACTGAGGATATAAATTCCTGTTTGGCTCTGTGTCACATGCTCTCTCTGACTCGCTATGGTACCAACTTTTTGAGTAAGACAATTCAAAACCTGGCTGCACAAACGTCAAGCTGCTGTGGCAGGTGTTGACATTGTGCTACTTCACTGTCCGAGAAGTGTTCCAGGCCCAGGATATGCTAGCTGCCTCTTCCCAGTGGTCTGCTCTTAAAAAGAAGAACTCGGTCTCTCTATTAACCCTGAAATGGTAACTATCCCATAGTAGGAGTTTAATACAATGCATGCAAAGCATTTCGCACTGGGCCAGACCCATTATAAGTGCTTAATAATATTAGCTGCTATTATTATTTCACTGTTTAAAGACTTCTTGAGGGGAAAGACATTATTAAGTTTTATTATTGACTCTTCAATATTGTTTTCTACTTACATTATACATTTTTTTATATCTATTGGTTTAGGATCTCATTCTACATACAACTTTTATTTCCTGGAAGGAGCCTGATTCTAGGAGGTAAATATCAGCAAATAAAAACAAAGAAGTATATGAAATGTTAATTAAAAAAACAAAACATTATGGACTTACATCACCTTAGTTTATAGCATAATTATTTCTCCTAAGTTGCATTTGTTTTGATTTTAATGTCTCCCCGAGTGTACCAGTATATTTATATGTAGCATTTCTATTATATCAGCTTTGAGGTCTGACTAACTGCTCCCAACCTCCCACTGAGACAAGGAGTCTTAACTTCTGAAAAGGTTAATTTGAGTTTTAGGAATGGACATCTGCTCATCTCAGTCTCTTGTGGACTTTTTTATTTTTCTTCCAAAAAACAGGATGAACCTTGAATTCTTTTCTTCTTCTGGCCACAGGGGAAATAATTTTGGCCACAGATATAGAACAGAAAAATAATCTGAGCTTTTCTTTGTCCTTTGTTTATACTCTTTATGGTTTCTCTTCCCTTGGGTATTTTCATTTGTGTGTGGTTGAGTTTTGATCTAGCCCAAAGTCAAATCTTCATTCCTGAAAACCCAAGTTTGGATCTAAGTAAGTTAGCACTTAAAAAGAGATGTGAAACAAGTTGCCCTCGTTAGATACATTTCTCTTGGATTTTTGCTTAACCGTGCAAACACAAAATTGCAGAGAATGGTTCCTTTATATTTATAAATGTATCCATGTCAGAGTCAACTAATCCAATAAATACTTTTTAATTAAAATTAAGAATGATTAATATCAATGCAAGATATATGTGTCCTTGTTCATATATGAAGCTGAAAGATTACTTTCTCCTTTCAGGAGAAAAGGTTTATGGATGATGAACTAGAGATTGTGCTTCAAGTGCAACCGAATTTGGAACTTTATTTTTTCATTATTTTATTTTATTTTTGTTTATTTTTAAATTTAATCTTTATTATATTTTTTCCATTACCATTTAGACCACTTATACTCCCCTCCTCCCTGCAGTCACCACACTGTTGTCCATGTCCATGAGTCCTTTATCCTTTTTTTGCTCAATCCCTCTACTCTGAGTTAGATAATGCTATGATGGGCTGTGTTACTTTCAGCAAATCATGTAGCTGCTCTGATTTTTCATTTCTAGATCGGGAAAAAGGAAGCAATAGAAAATGACTCATAGTTTTGTCCGGGCATTAAATGCCCAACATGGAACGCATTAAGCACATAGTAGGTACCCAACTAGGAATTGTTTATTTCTCCTTCTTGTATCTTCTTCTCTGAAGTTTTGCCTTCTTTCCAAAACAACCACACATGTGCCTATGTTTTTCCATATGACTTGTCAGCTATGGAGTGGCCCAGTAAAAAGGGTTGGATGTGAAATTATTTGATGGAATTATCAGAGGACATTTATGTGGTATTTATTGGTTCTAGGCTGTATACACAGGACCTTTCATATGAATAATGAGCTGAGGGAATGGTTAGAAATTTTCAGAATGAAGAGAATGCACTGGAATGCACTATCTTAGTGTGAGTTACTTTGTCTTGTTTACAGGCTAAGTTGATAGTAATACTGCACAATGCACACAGTGACTGCACTGGAAAGTCATTACTTTTGGTGGAAATAACTGGAGACCATGTGGACCATTGATAAACCTCATGAAAATTGCAGGGGATCTCTTGTAACTAATATGAGCCATCAGCACACAAAGTAAATAAGCAACCCAATTATGAGCAGATTTTAGGAATTTTCCTTTGATCCACTTTGTTTTGGAAACTACTTGCTCAGCATATTCTAGCTATGTATTCTTTTTTGATTTTCATATTTTAGTACTTTTTCTATATCGTAAAGTTATCATTTGATGGTCTGTGAATTGGTGAATGGTTAAAGAGACGTCTGCAGAAGGAAACAACAGCTTGAAAACTACAGGAAGGAGAAAGTTGCCTTTGATAGCTGTCTGTATATGGCTAAAGGGGTGACACACATGATAATACTGCTCATGGTAATTAGCAGTATGTACTAATTCCTAAATCTACAGTTGTTTCTCTATGAGAAATTGAAGAGGAAAAGAACTGAAGAGCAGGCAAAAAAATATCCCAACTGTTTCTAAAAGGGGGCAATGGTGAATAAGGAACTCTGGAATGATATGGTAGAACAGAAGAAGCACACTCAAGTCTCACCGTATGGCCTATGAAAAGACTGGTAACTACTCTGGTTATGCATTTCCTTGCCTAGAAAAGGAGGTTTAATAACAATGGCATTGAGTGTAGAGAAGAGTAAATGAGGTAATGTATATGAAACACTTAGGCTGGTGCCCAGTATATATTAAATATTCAATAAATGTTAGTATGATTACTTTCTATTGATAGGCAGTTTCACATACAGCATTTATCTTCTTTTGTTTTGTTAACTTCCCAGGGGGGCAGATGAACTCAGGTGGTAAGGTAGTAAACAAAGAATAAAGAGGGGATGGGAAAACAAATCTTTAAAGGGATAGTTTAGGAAAAGCCATTCATCTGTTTATTAAATCAGTTATAGCCGAAGTTGGCCCAGTTTATCCAGTCACATAACTTATCCTGTTCAATTCAATTTAACAACCATATTTGATGGCATACTACACAGCTAGGCACAGGAGCTCTAGAAAGTTGAATTAGATTTAACAAAACTTTTTAGTACAATGACAATGTAAGCACAGACATTTAATTTTTCTTTTAGCCATCAAAAACTTCTCCTTAACTTGTACACACACACAAACATACACACACACACAAACATACACACACACACCCCTCCAGAATCCTACAGAAATTATAATTGAAATACAAAAGTATTGGGAAACCTGCCTCTGCTCCCTTGTGGAACCAATAATATGCTATATCTGGTATTGACATGAAATACCAAAAGATTTCCACCAGGTAGAATGCAGATAAGACCTGAGTAAAGGAAGACCTGAAGAGCAGTATCAAATTCCTCTGAAAAAACACCATCCTAGGAATTAGATGAAGTGTTGAAGAGCTCCCTTCCAACAACTTCTTACCCAAAAAGGGCAAAAGCAGACAGGCTGTGGCTTGAGTGTAGGATTGCCAGATAAAATACAGGATGTCTAGTTCCATTTGACTATCAGGTAAACAGATTTTTTTCTTTGTATAACTATGTCTCATGAAATATTTGTGACATTATTTATCTGAAAGTTAAATTTCATAATTTCATAATTTCATACATTTCATAGCACACCTGAGCATGTTATGGTTTCATTTGCTAACTCAGGCAGCCCTGCTCATGCGGCCACCACAAGCCAAGCTTAGGGCTGCACTGCGGGCTGGGCTCTGGTTCAGGCACCTAAGATTGGCAGTGTGAACGTGCTTTCAACTGATTCTAGAGTAGGTAGCAATGTATCTACACAGATCGGGCAGTCTTGCTGAATCTCCGTATTGCCTCATCTGCCTCTCCTTTCTCCCAAGACTGTGGGTTCTCTGAACAGTTATTGTAATTTTACAATAAATATAATTTCCTCATCTAGATAAAAACTTTTCAGGCAGTCACTTCAAACAACAGCTGACAGAATCTATCAACTTCTACTTTACTGTTAGTCAATTCTGGGTACCCATGAATCTTCCCCTTTAAGAATGAGCAAAGGATTTGTTGAAAAAAAAAACCAACAACTAAAACACATAAGCCCATTTTGAATAATTACTGAATTCCATGATGAAGTCAGTCAATAGCAGAATTAAAACTGAAGAAAATCAAGTTAGTGAAGCAGAACATGAACTTAAGAAATATTCCCAAACTTATAGGTAAAGGGAAAGAAACTACAAGACTTAAAGTACTGGTTCAGTGAATCCAATCTGTGCAAGTAATAACCTCATGCAGAAATAACAGATCATATGGCACGGAGGTCATAGGAAAAAAGTAGAAGAAAACTTTCAGAGAGTAAAAAAACTGTTAGGTCATAGATATGATAAAGAAAAATCTTCATTCAACCAAAAAGAGCCTTTGCATAGGCTTGTTTTTTTTCAAGAATAAAACATAAAATGTTAAAAAGTATTGACACAGAAAAAGAAAGAATTACTATTGACACCAAAAGTAGGCTGCTCTTAGTTTCCTCTGGAACACTACTTGAGACAGCAATCACCCATGCAGCTCTGAACAAAAAGGGTTTGATGCAAGAATTTGGCTTCCAGCAATACCTATAATAAGGCAGTAGAAAGATATTTTCAAATGTGCAAAGATTCAGAAAGCATGCCACCAATATACCTCTCCTGAAACAGTTAATTAAAGATGTATCCCAGGTAACAGATAAAATGCAAAAAAAAACTAAAGCATGAGAAAGCTATCATATGAGATTAAAAGAGAGCAGTGAAAATGAATAAAGATAGTTAAGTTTAAGTTATTATTTCTGATATCATATTAAAGCTTAATGCAAATATCACACATTATTCTAGAAAAGACAATAGATGGAATCAAATGATTAATTTTACAATAACAGTCTGGGTATAAATCCTATATTGTATAAATTTTTAAAAAATGGAGAACTAGTGCGTGAGAGTTCAAAGGCAAATCTCAGTTTTGGGTTCCTTCTGAGGAGTGTGGGATCTCAAGCCCAGGCTGGGATCCCCAGCCTGGAGCATCAGAGCTGGGAAAAGGAGCCCACATAATATATGGTTGTGAAAGTCAGTGAAATTTTTTGTCCTCCAGAGAGACAGGAACAACTGCTAGGAGCCGGAGCACACTCCTAAACGGATAGTCTACAACATCTTGTTTGAGGCCACTCACTCTTAGCTCCAGAACAGGGAGGGTTCTCAGAACAAACTGGAGTCACGGAAGGAGAGCCTGGGTTTTTTAGCTCTGGGCACAGATGAAGGGACAGCCTCCAGGGTTCCTGTTCTGGGGCTCTCTCCTAGATGGCTCACAGAGGCCATTTATTCTGGGTCAGGTACTACCTTCCATATGGCATCAGCCTGGGAGAATGTACCAGTCCCACCTTCCCAACTACCTGTCACCTAGCCCGGCCAAGCTCATACCTTGTAGAGGAGTCAGCTACCTCAACATATGATGTAAACTTTCTGAGAGAGCTTTGAGGTGCTCTCAGCAGACTCAGGGGGTTTCAGAGACAGAGTTGTGTGGCCTTGGGGTGGGTGTCAACTTTCTCTCCATTGCAACTGATTGGCCCTGACCCCCTATTCACAGGAGATCCACTAGACCCTCTCTACTGACACCTGGTGGCCCCACCCTGCCTAATAAGTTTGCACTCTGAAGAAGAGTCAGCTGGTTGCTGCCAGCCTGAGCTCAAGGTACAGACTTTCTTGGAAGGCTCCTGAGGAGGCCTGGCCAGGCTCAAGAAGAGACTGAGCTATGTGGCTCTAGGGAGGAGGCCATTTCCCCCTCACATATCTGACTGGTGCCAGTTTCATGGGCAGAACTCGCACTTCAGCTGGCCAAATCTTGGCCTGTTTGGGCCTGAAAAACTCTCTGGCCTCATTCTGATGTCTCCTCGGAACGCTGCCCCACTATAAAGGTTTTCAGGCACTCAGTGTGTAACACCTGGACTTGGTGTACCCTGAGGCTTTTGTAGACTGGCCTCAGACACTGCACTAGAGGCAACCGATCTATTTTTCTCTCTCAAATTGATGTTTCTCTCTCTCTCTTTCTCTCTCCCTCCCCCTCTCTCTAACAATAAATAAATAAAATCTTTTAAAAAAGATATTTGGAATGCTTGAGAAACTTAGGGAAAGAAGTACTCAGTGAGAACTTAAGGACAAGATAGCAAAAAAAGGGTGTAGAAACCATAAAAAATAAGAAATGAATAATACAATATCTGAAATGAAGAACACACTGAAAGGAATCAATACCAGTCTAGATGAAGCAGAGGATCAAATTAGCTCTTTGGTAGACAAGGTAACAGAAAACACACAATTACAGCAAAAACAAACAAAAATTTTAAATAAAAATAGTCTAAGAGGCCTCTGGAACATCATTAAGTATAATAATATCTGCATTATAAGGGTACCAGAAGGAGAGAAAGCAAAAATTGACAACATATTTTTAAAAACTAATGTCTTAAAAATTTCCCTACCCTGGTGAAGTCAAAAGACATACAAGTCCAAAAAGCACAGAGAGTTACAAATAAGAACAATCCAAAGAAACCCGCAGTAAGGCACATCATAATTAAACTGGCAAAGGTTAAAGACAAAGAGAACTCTTAACAGCAACAAGAAAAGAAACAGTTAATTATCTATAAGGAACTCACAGAAGATGGTCAGCTATTTCTCAACAAAAGAATTTCAGGCCAGAAAGGATTGGCATAAACTATTGAAATTGATGAAAAGCCAGGACCTACAACGAAGAATATGCTATGCAGCAAGGCTATCAATTAAAATTAAAGAAGAAATAAAGACCTTCCCAGATATAAAATAACTGAGAGAGTTTATCACCACAAAACCAGTATTATAAGAAAAGTTAAAAGTACTTCTTTAAAAAGAAGAGAGGGAAAAAATAGGATAAATATAGTTATAAAGAATAAATAATCACTTTAAAGTTAAATGAAATAAATGCTATAATCAAAAGACATAGGGTAGATAAATGGAAAGGGGAAAAAAAGACCCATATATATGCTACCTACAGTAGACCCACTTCATAATAAAAAACACACAAAGACTGAAAGTAGAGGGATGGGAAAAAGATATTTCATGCAGATGATAGCAAAAACATCTGGTTTAGCAGTACTTGTATCAGGCAAAATAGACTTTAAAACAGAGGCTATAGTAAGGGACAAAAAAAAGACAGTGTAAAATAATAAAGGGATCAATCCAACAAGAGGATCTAATCCTTGTAAACATTTATACACCAGACATAGGAACACCTAAATATGTAAAGCAAGTCTTGATAGATATAAAGAGAAAGGTTGGACAGTAATGCAGACATATTAGGGAATTTTAACACCCCGTTGGCATCGATCGATCTTCCAAACAGAAAATTAACAAGAAAACAGTGACCTTAAACATTGACTAGACAAGAAAACAGTGACTAGACTAGATAAATTTAAATATTTTCAGAGCTTATAACCTCCAAACAGCAGATTATACATTCTTTTTAAGTGCACATAGAAAATTTTTTAGGATAGCTCACTTGCTAGGATACAAAATGACTCTCAATAAATTTGTGAAGATTGAAAGAATATCAAGTATTTACTCATACCACAGTGCTATGAAGGTAGAAACCAATTACAGGAAAAAAAAAAAAGTCCTGAAAAACACACAACCACATGAAGGCTAAAAACATGTTTCTAAACAATAAATGAGTTAACACTGAGATCAAGGAAGAAATCAAAAGATACCTTAAGACAAATGAGAATAAAAACGCAATATCCTCAGATCTATGGAACACAGCAAAAGCAGTACTAAGACAGAAATTTATAGCATTACAAGCCTATCTCAAGAAACAAGAAAAACCTCAAATAAGTAATCTAACCTTACACCTAAGGGAACTGGAAAAAACAAAACAAAACACAAAGTGAACAGAAGAAAGGAAAAAATAAAGATCAGAGCAGAAATTTTTAAAAGATTCCATAAAACAATGCAAATGATCAATGAAACCAAGAGCTGGTTCTTTGAAAAGATAAACAAGATTGATAAACCTTTACCAGACACATCCAAAAGAAAATAGAACCTGACCCCCTAAAATAAAATCAGGATTGAAAAAGAAAACAACTTACACCACAGAAATACAAAGGATTATAAGAAAATATTATAAACAAATACATGCCAACAAATTAGACAATCTAGAAGAAATGGGTAAAGTCCTAGAAACATACAATCTTCAAAGACTGAACTGAAAACAAACAGAAATACTGAACAGATTGCTTATAACTAACAAAATCAAAGCAGTAATCAAAAAAACTCCCAACACAGTACTGGACTGGATAGCATCACAGCTGAATTTTACCAACATTCAAAGAAGAACAAACACCTACCCTTCCCAAACTATTCCAAAAAATTCAAAGGAAGGAGAAACTCCTAAGCTCATTTTATGAGGCCAGCATTACCCTAATTCTAAAAATATGTAAATATGCTACAAAGAAAGAAAATTAGAGGCCCCTATCCCTAGTGAACATAGATGCAAAAATCCTCAACAAAATATTAGCAAAGCAATTCCAGCTATACATTAAAAAGTTTATACACCATGATCAAGTGGGATTTATTCCTGGAATTGCAAGTTTGGATCAATGTCCCCAAATCAATTAATTTTATATACCACATAAAAAAACAAAGGCTAAAAGTCATGATTATATCATTGGATACATAAAAACATTTGGCAAAATCCAGTAACCATTTATGATCTAAAAAATAAAAACTCTTAGCAATGAGGGAGTAGAGGGAACATACATTATAAAGACAAACCACAGGAAACATTATACTCAACAGGGAAAATCTAAAAGTGTATTTCTTAAGATCAGGAAGAATACAGGGATCTCTACTTTCACCACTTTTATTCAACATAGCACTGGCATTCCTAGCCACAGCAATGAGACCAGAAGAAATAAAATGCATCCAAAGAAAAAGGAAGAAGTAAAACTGTCATTATTTTAGATGAAATGATACTATAGAGATAGAACCCTAAATATTCCACAAAAAGCCCCTACTAGAACTGATAAATATATTCAGTGAAGTAACAAGATACAAAATAAATATTCAGAAACGATAGCATTTTTATACAGCAATAATTATCTATCAGAAAGGGAAACTAAGAAAAAATTCCTATTTACAATTGCATCCAAAAAATCAAACACATGGTAATACATTTAACCAAAGGGGTTAAAAGAAATGTTCTCAGAAAATTATAAGACACTGAAGAAAGGAATTGAAGAAGATACATATAAATGGCGGCATATGCCATGCTCATGGGTAGGAAGAATTAACATCATAAAATGTCCATACTACCCAAAGCAACCTATAGATTCAATGCAATTCTTATCAAAACTCCAATGGTGTATTTCAAAGAACAAGAACAAATAATCCTAAAATTTATGTGGAACCACAAAAGACCTTCAATAGCCACAACAATCTTGAAAAAAAAGAACAAAGTTGGAGGTATCAGAGTACCTGATGTGAAACTGTACTACGGATCCATCGCAATCAAAATGCCATGGTACCAGCATAAAAACAGTTACATAGATCAATGGAACAGAATAGAGATCTCAGAAATAAACCCCCACCCTTATGGTCAGTTAATATTTGACGTAGGAGGAAAGAACATACACTGGGGAAAAATAGTTTATACATTTAATGGTGTTGGAAAAATTGGACAAATGCATGCAAAAAAATGAAACTAGACCACCATATTATAGCATATATAAGAATAAATTCACAATGAATTAAAGACTTAAATATAAGACTTGAAACCATAAAACTCCTAAAAGAAAACATAGGCAGTAAAAGCTCTGATGTTCCTTAAAGCAATATTTATGTACCCCTATATTTATCAGTGTGATTTACTATTGCCAAGATATGGAAGCAACCCATGTGCCAATAATTAGACAAGTAAATATCAGTTGTTGGTGATGAACGGAGACTCGACTTGGGTTGGTGAACAATACAATGTACAGGTGAAGTGTTGTAGAATTGTGTACCTTAAACCTGTATGGTTTTGTTAACCAGTGTCACCCTATTAAATTCAATAAAAAGAAAAAACATTTAAAAATAAATACAAAATAAAATTAAAAGTGGTCATACATGTATACAATGAGATACTACTCAGCCATAAAAAAGACTAAAATCTTACTATTTGCAATAGCATGGATGTACCTAGTGAAATACATCAGTTAGAAAAAGACAAATGCCACCTGATTTTACTTTTCTGTGGAATCTAAAGAACAAAAGAAGAGAACAAACATAATTGCAAAAGGCTTGTAGATACAGAGAGCAGGTTGATGGTTGCCAGGTGGAAGTGTTTTTGGAAGAATGGATGAAAAAAGTGAAGAGATTTAGAAAGAATCTCTGACCTACAAGATATATCAATAGAATCCCTGAAAACAGAAAGGCAAACAAATAAAGATTTAAAAAAATAGATCTAAATATCCAAGGAATGTTGGACACATAAGAAGGTGTAACACAAGTATGACAGGAATACTAGAAGAAAGAAAGAATGTTACAAAATAAATATTTAAATATTAATGACTTAGCATTTCCCCCAAATTAATTTTAGGGACCAAATCACAGTTTCAGGAAGCTCAGAAACCATAGAGCAGGATAAATAAAAATATCCCCAAATCAAAACACTACATCAGCATATTATTTACAAAATACAGAAAATAAAAAATGAAGAAAAATTCTTAAAATGTCCAGAGGGATGAACCACTTTACCTATAGGGGAACAAGACAAGAATTACAATGAATTTCCTCACAAAACCATGCAAGTATAAAGGATACGGAGTAAAATATTTACAGTGTTGGGAGAAAAAGACCACCAACCTAGAAAAATAAAGACTTACATGTACAAAAATTGAAGAAATTTGTTATCAATAGATATGTCTTACAAGAAATGTTGAAAGAAGTTCTTTAAAAATATAGGGTGGGGCAAAAGTAGATTTACTGTCATGAGTACAAATTGGTAGTTACAAAATTGTTATGGGGATGTAAAGTGTAGAGAATATACAACATAGAGAATATAGGCAAAAATACTATGTGTGGTGCCAGATGGGTACTAGAAATATGAGGGGAACGCTTTGTAAAGTATGTGATTGTCTAACCACTATGTTGTATACCAGAAATGAATACAAATAATATTGAATGTAACTGAAAAATTTTAAAAAGAATTTCTTTAGAGAGAAGGTAAATAATAGAGGTCAGATACTAGGAAATATATTAACAATGTACTTGAATAAGTATGTTTATACATATATTTTATATTATCCAAAGAAGTTAAAAACAAATCCACATGAAACCACGCCCAAGGATGTGTATAGCAGTCTTATTCATACTTACCGAAACTTGGAAGCTGCCAAGAGGCTTTTCAATAGGTAAAATGGATAAATAAACTGTGCTACATTCAGACAATAGAATATTATTTAGTGTAAGTGAGCTAAAAAGCAAGGAAGACATGGAGGAACTTTAAATGCATATTACTACATGAAAAAAGCCAATTTTAGAAGGCTACGTACAGTATGATTTCAACTATATATCATTCTGAAAAACTTAAAACTATGAATAGAAAAGACAGCAATTGCCAGGGCTTTGATGGATGACGGGATGAACAGCCAGGGCACAAAGGATCTTTAGTGCAGTAAAAATACTCTGTATATTATAATGATATGTCATTATACATTTGTCAAAACCCCATATGATGTACAACACCAAGAGCGAATCCTAAGGTAAAGCGTGGACTTTGGATAATCATAATGTGTTAACGTAGATTTGTTAGCACAGGCAGCTAGTTAGGTATCTTTAAAAGGCAAGAGAGAAAACTGGGTGAGCCTGGTTAAGCTGAGAAACCACAGTGTCACAGACACCCCAAGGAACAGCTAGAATTGCTCCTCCACGCAGATTAAGATTAATGTCCGCGTGCACAGGAAAAACAGTCTGTCCAGTCATCCCAGGGAACAACCAGCCAGTTCTCCAGATTAACGGAGAGAGAAATCGTTAAGGGGAAGTCCTTTTACTGAGTGCAGGGAGAGGAGAAACCAAAATGGAGACCATTAAAGGGAGGAGACGAACCTGGGGAAATCTGGGGAAAAGGTCAGATAAGGTAAGGATGCAAACCCAGGAAAAGCCAGGAAACACTGGATAGTGTGAAAGAAAGCCTGCTTTCTCCCAAGCCCAAGGAAATGTAGGGAAGCTTAACGAAGGCTCGTCTCTCTCTAGCGGTGCAGGGCGAATTGCTTCCTTGATGGCAGCCCCGGGCTGTTATAGAGAGACTGGGACCTTTGGGAATGAGGCACAGGGAAGCTAGGGAACTTGCATAAGGTCAGACTTGGGTGCTGGAGTGATACAGCTCTGGGTCCTGTTGACTTTCCTGGGCCTAGTGGGCCCAAGTGCAGGCGTGTGGCCCTAGGGGCTGGACTTCCGCAGCGAGTCAGAGCAGAGCTACGTGCTCATGGATGAGACATTGGACATCGTGCACCTGGGGGCAGTGAACACAACCTACCGACTGAGTGCCAGGGAAGTGCCTCATCGAGCGCAGCGCTCTTTTCAAGGGCATTTGTGACCTGCATGCCCCTCAATAAATCTTGCCACCATCTCTCAAATCCTCCTCTGCATGAGTTCTTGAAATTCCTGCCCTGCAACATTGTGGATGAACCAGTAACATGTCCATCCTTGGTAAAAAAAAAAAAAAAATGTCCCAGTCTTGCGAGTGATCTTGGTAATTGGGGGGCTATGCATGTTGTAAAGGGATGTGGAAAATCTTTATGCCTGCATCTCAGTTTTGTTGTCAATTAAAAAAGGCCCTAAAAATCGTTTTAAAAAATATTACTATTTATCACTAGGTACTACTATTGTAATCTTAAAAATAAAATAAGCATCATTTCAGAAAAAATTACTATCATATAAGCTAGAAACAGAGAAGTGAAGCAACAAATAACCTCTGTGCTTTAGGTTAAGCTATTAATGCTTATCCTCCCACCTTCTGTTTCCTCCGGGCTAGAACAATAATCAAATTAACAAAGACAGCTTAACAGAAGAAACTCAAAGTTTAATACATGTGCATGAGGAGTTAACGTAGACATGATAAATCCATGCAAATTCCAAAGACAGTGAGGTAACATTGGGCATATAGGACATTTTTGAAAAAAAGGAGAAAAGGGACATGAGACATTAGATTTCAGAA
Source organism: Mormoops blainvillei (assembly GCA_004026545.1). Classification (NCBI taxonomy): domain Eukaryota; kingdom Metazoa; phylum Chordata; class Mammalia; order Chiroptera; family Mormoopidae; genus Mormoops; species Mormoops blainvillei. The sequence goes on along the minus strand of PVJD01003403.1, from coordinate 99,020 downwards.
GCGAGAATGGGCGATCTACAGGTAGTTGAAGAAGAGTGGACCCCTCACAGCAGGAAAATCCTTGCTGGGTGACTCAGAAACCGTAGGACACAGGGAGTGTCTAGCTAACTGACACCTGCCTGAAGGCCTCTTGTTTACCATACTTAATTCAAATCAGGCTAAGGAAGCAGGTTTCTCTGTCTGAATCTCTTGGGCAGGAAGCAGGAGAAGGTCAAAGTTGTTTTCTAAGTCTCATTTTTTAATAAATGGCTTAATATCAGTATCTCAAAAAGCAGATTCAGGGTTGCCCTTTCACTGTAAATGCCCAGACTCTTGCTAAAGAGATTGTAGACACAAGAACTGGGTAGATACAGGCAACAATAACCTCTTCTAAGACTTCACACTAGTACGTGTATAAATGACTGCAAACCTAACTAATACCGTTTAGAAGGCTTTAGTTTCCTGGTACTGCTGTTTCCATTTTCCAGTTTAACACAACCATGATGCCTTCTTTTACAGTAGTAGAAACTTTTAAAAATATTCTGCCACCCCAGCTTTGAATCCATCCGTTTCGAAGATAAGACACAGTGGTGGGCGGTACTGAGATCCCACTGGAGGTGACCACTCTGTAAACTCTACATCGTGGAAAGTGTTCTTCACTTTCACCTTAACAGCAGGTTTGTAGCATTCAGGAGTAGTCATGGCTGGCCACAAATAAAGCATTTTATTATTTTTTATTGAATTTATTGGGGTGACATTGGTTCATAAAGCCACAAATAAATCTTTTTATATTAAACAGGTGTTAAATTCCATAGCAGTTTTTAACAGCAAGGCTCTCCCACAAAGGCAAAAGACTGAAAAAAATGTAAAACCTCAGGTAACAGAAAGCTGTTACTTGCAGCAATCAATAGCCTTTCACTATAGGAACAACAAACCTGTTTGACTTTCTTACTGCTAGCCAAGCCTCGGATTCCCACTTTAATCGCCATTTATTTTCAGGGCACTTTGATTCCATGTCTCTCGTGTGGAGGCAACAAGGTGATGGCCTCTGCCTGAACTCAAGTCCTGTGGAGAAAAAGATTCCCCAACAGAGAAAATAAATACTTCCCAACTTCTTTGTTTGTCTTCCAGGCTCCCAGCGAGCGCAGAACTCTTGCTCCCTCTGGGTAACACTCTTCAAGTCTCCCTGCTAATTAACCTCTCCTACCCGGTTGCCAAATGAACTGCTGACAAGCAGCCCTAAGCAACTAGAAAACTCCAGGACAGCAGACTGGATTGTTAAATTCATCCATTAAGCCCATGAGCAAAGAGGGCCTTCAGAGTTTTGCTTAAATGCAGAAGCAGGAGGTTGACATCAAAGTCAGATAAGGGGAAGAATTTGTACCATACTCTCTAACTACCATTAGGACACAGTTTTCAGATATTTTTCATGTGGTACAGGAGGTGAAAATAGTACTAATTGCATTTGAGATCCTCAAATCAAAATCTAGTAGATCTTTTTATAACAGAAATGATTGTAAAAGGTTCTGAGAAATGTTAGGGACACTCCTGATGAAATTTTAACCTCCTTCCTCCCCTTCATCAATGCAAATGGACCTCAAACCCAAAGCCAAATAGCTGCTTTTGCTTTGACTAAGCGGTGAAGATAACTAATGCCTGCCCGACAGGTTGCAGGTGCTCAAGGAATATTTAAGAACAAACACGTGGTAAAACACACAGGGCACCAAAATAGATGGAAATACCATAATTTTCAGAATACCCCTCTGTCAAATAAAAGGAATCGGCTATAAATAATTTACTTAAAGTAAAGCTTTAGTAAAACCAGTTAAGAAAGAGATTTGTTTTGTTTTATTTTTTAACATGAAAATCAATTTCCAGTCCATGTGTGCTCAGGCGGATGAATATTTTTTGCAGCCTTCAAAATTAATGATGCTTTAAAGCAGAACTGCCTAGGCATTTTCAATAGGCTGAGTATCAGAAGGGCCAGTGCATGATCATAAACATTTTATGAAACTCAGAATGATATTGATGATTACTTTTATTTAAAGAAAAAGATTTTGCTTTTTGATTTTTCTCTGCTTGTCTCACTTCTTTCATGTACGTACACTTTCCTCCTAATTTTGTTATTTTGCCTTTATTTTTCTTTCTGACCTCAGTATTCCTTGACTCTTTTACACCAAAACACTCTGTCACAGTTCACGTTTAAACAGGACTGTTGACCAAACTGCTGTTTTACAATTTCCCCTTTCCCCCTCACCTGAAAGCTTACCTCACAAGATAATGATTCCCCCACATCGTCTAATCCAAAGGATTGCAGCCAGTCAAATGTACCCATAATTTTTTACACTAACATATTCGTTTTTTGTATGAATGCATCTCTGCCATGTTTTCTCTTTATTTTGTATGTAATTCCTGTTGGTTTAATAAGATCACCGATGCTTATTATCACCCCTACCACTCCCCATTAATTGGTATTAATGGCTTGGGATGCTACATTGTGAAGAATGCCAAAGGGGAGTTCAGCAAAAATATCATTCCATGTTGACAAATGATGTCTGCTCTGAGCACCGGATGGAAAGGTGCTGGTAAATGTACTGTGCCTTTGACAAATCACGTGTTAGCTCCTTTGTATGAATGTGTTGGTCAGGCTACTTCACGCGCTGTCAGAAGAGACCCTTAACTGCATACGGTGAAGTTTATAAAGGAGGAAAATCCTGAAATAGAGGGAATTCTAAATACAAAGTTTAAAGAGCCACAGTTTTGTTTTTTAAGCTCTGATCTAGCCCTGAATGCCTACTGTAAAACACTAATTAAATGAAATATATTTCCAAAAGCAAAATTAACAAGTGCTAAAATAAATATAGTAGTACTTATTTCCAAGAAGATATCAATCACAAGAAAAAAATTATATAGGGTACCAGTCTATAAATAATTTGTTGTTCATAATCTGAGATGGCCACAGAGTTAAAATTTTTATTCTTTTGCAGGTTCCTTGTCTTTTGCAATTTCCATAAATATTGGCTACATTTAAAGTTTTCTTCTTAAACCGTTTCTCTTCTCAGTCTTTGTTCTCACTGTAGGCAATGTTACCTCATGCTGAAAGGTCTTCCCATTTTTAAATGCTCTCCAGCGCCAAACTTTGAACTTGATCTCTTCAAAGTTACACCTGAATATCTAGTTTAGTGGTAAATTCTGGATTCTGGAATGTTCTACCTAAGCTTTTAAAACATCCCTTGGTAGGTTAATCATTTATATATGAAAGTTATATATTTTTCCTACCTAATATTTTATGTTAACAAAAAAACAGTCTAATCACTAAGCCTGTTCATTTTACTTCCAAGTTGTTTCGACCCCTAATGCACCAAGGCTCTTTTAGGTGCTCGGTTTCGACCTTTGTCCTGTCCCAATTACCTCGGAATTGGATCTTTCTTTTGGGATTTTCTTTTCCTTTCAATCCACATTAAATACCATCATCCATTATTTTATTTTAAAGCATAGTTATAGCTTGTCATTCCCCTATTTAGGGACCTACAGAAAGCTCCCATTATCTACAGAATAAGCAAGAACTCTCAAGCCGGCACTCAGGGTCCCCAGCAATCCACTGCAAGCCTAGGCGTCCATCCATTCACCCACGTGTCCATCTCTCTGTCTGCCTGTTTATTCATCATCCACCCATCCATGCAACCTCACCTCCCCTTTTCTTCCTCACTCCTTTCACACCTCCACAAGCTCTCTCTCAGTGATTATCATCCGTACATCACTGTGTTAGGCCTCAGGAATACAAAGCCAAATAACACAGTTACGCTATCAATCAATCTAGTAAAATTAGATATGTGTATATAAAATCACAATACAGTGTGGTGAATGGTATCAAGAGCTAAGGACAAAGTATGGTGGGAACACAAAGGAAGAGCAACTAACTCTCCTAGGGGACAGAAAAGGATTGTTTAGATGAGAGTTCACTTGAAATGTGACACTGGCTTTGTGTAATAAAGGAATAAAATGAGCTCCTTTACTTCATATTATTCACACTTTTCGTACAATTTATGCACTTTCTAGCTAGGGCAGATGACTCTGTTCCCTGTGAACATATCCCTAAAGTACATTTGATCATACAGTCACACCTCAGTTCTCAAATGTCTCCCATCTAGAACTATTCAACTCTTGACCAAGTGGTTCATGGCAAAAATGTCTCGGTTGCTGAACAAAACTGTGGTTCTTGACAAAACAGCCCTTTCATGCTGATACCTGTGTGATCAGTCATGCATCTCTCAGGTGACAAAGGAGAGAATACACGAGTATGAGTATGTTTGGTTTTCATACAAATTGCTTCTTGAACAGACTTCCGTAACGAATTAAGTTCGAGGAAGTTCCACTGTATTCTTTTCTCTTCACCTAGAAAACCTCCATCCCCATCTGTATTTGGTTGGAGGATGTCCCCGTAAAACTCATGTTCATCCAGAACTTTAGGATGTGACCTTATGTAGAAATAGATGTGATTTTTTTGCAGATGTAATTCATTGGGGATCTTGAGTAAATACTTTCTTGGATTTAGTATAGGCCTTAAATCCAAAGTATGGTGTCCTTATAAGAAGAGAAGAGGGCACACAGAGGTCCAATAAGGAAATGCTGTGTGCAGGTGAAGGCAGAGTTTGGAAGGATGTGGCTGCAAGCCAGGGAAAACCAAGGACTGCCAACAATCACTAGAAGCTGCGAGGTATGAGCAGGTTCTCCCTCAAAGCCTCCAGAAGGAAGGAAACCTGCTGGCACTTTGATTTCAAACTTCTGCTCTCCTGAACTGTGGAAGAATAAATATCTGTTGTTTTAAGCTGCCTGGTTTGTGGTAATTAGCTTCAGCGGCAGGGAGAAGCTAATACATCATCTTAATCCTTTGCATTTCTATCCAGTCATTAAGATCTTCTCAAAAGCCACTTTGTTCCATTAAGATTTTTCTATTGCTTCTTCTCCACCAGCAAATTAAATGGTTTATGTGATCTCTCCTTTCTTTGAGTTTTGCTTGTGACTCTTCTGGAATTTTACATTTTACCCTACATTTGTCATTTTTTGTCTGACCTTGCCATTTACCAGATTGCAAGGTTTTTAAATGGTGTTAACATAATTATTTCTAGCGCTTTCTTGGCCTAGGTTTCTGCAAAAACAAAACATGAGAAAAAATGTATATTTGACTAGTTTTAAGGGTGTCGTGCATAATAGGTGCCCGATAAAACCATATAGAAAATAATAAATGTCGAAGGGCTATGTGAATGGATAAAGCAGAGACCTACACGTTACAAATTCCTGGAGGACAGACATCCTGGCTATTCAGTATAAGCCTATTATAATGTCTGATGTATATAGCATGTCCTCAGTAAATATTCGTTGACTCTGTGTGAGTCACGAATGAGGTCAATTCAAGGGCCTTTGCCCCGTGTGAGTTCCTTGCTTTATGAGTGTCCTCTGCTCCACTGAACCCCGTGGTCTCCCCTGGCCAGAGAGAGCAAATCATGATATCAAAACTTCCAATAGATTGCAATCCTTTTCTAAATTGCTACTAAGTTTATGGGATCATGATATAAACAATTAACATATATATCAAATTATATCTAATTAATTATGTGGATAAAATTAAAAGTTTATTATTCACCAATTAATGCATTCAAAATTTTGACTTATGAGTATTAAGAATAAAGTCGAGCCCCTAAGTGATTTGCCCAAGGTCACGTAAATAGTAAATAGTAAAGCCAGAATTTAAAATTGCATTTACCCGATTCCAAATATCATACTATTTTCAATCTTCTAAGCTGACTTGGCTTCAAATCACTTGACTTTTCCTGATCTTAAAAGCCCCTCCTTACCAGCTCAAGTGGATTCCTTTATTTTTTACCATTCTGCTAGCTTTGGATTGTTTCTAGGCTTCCCAATATATTGTGACAGGAATGCCACCCACTTATGCTGTGCTGACCTCCGTCTGGTCCTCATCAATGTGGTTTTACCTTCATCATCTCTTCAGGGCATTTGCCCTTTCTTTGCCACCTTTCAACACCATATGGCACATTCTTGTGACACATGGCTTCCATACATCCTGCCTCCGTATGCTCACCATTCTCTTAATCCTCCTTAGATCCACTTTGACAATTTTTCTCTGCTCTTAGATTTCTGATCTCTACTTTCATCCCAGGTTTCACTGCTGTGCCCTCTTCTTTCTTATTTCATAGCAGTCTATACAGTTAACATTGCAACATATGTCTATAATTCCTTCATAGTGTTAGGAACATCCATCACTCTGCTGACACTACATAAATTTTGTGCATACATTACAGATTTTAGAGGAAGGGAGGACCCTTCTATCCAAAACGAGCTGACATTGCTTCACAAGTTGATTTGGGGGTCCATCAATCCTCTACAAAGTAACATCATATGAACATACAAAGAATCCTGAGACAAAGGATTTTTATTGACTTTCTAGAGATTAGAGTACGTATATATACAGAAATAAAATTTAACATGCAAAAATATACACCATTATTCTTTTGTGTCCAAATTTGTATTATATACTTTACAGTGTTGAAATATTTAAGTGAACAATGAACATCCATATATTTAAAATCTAAATTTAATAATTGTTAACTTTTGCCACATTTGCTTAATGTAGTTATAAATGTGTGTGTGTGTTTTTTTTAATGAACTATGTGAAAGTCAGTGAAAGACATCATGATAATCCAGTATGTATCTCCTAAGAATGGGAAAATTTTATTTATAACCATAATGTCATTATCATACCTAAGAAATTAACAAAACTTTTATAGCATCATCTAAATAGTTGTCCATATTCAAAATTTTCCCAGTTGTTCCTAAATGTATTTTCTGGCTTCAAGAAAGATCTAGGATAAATGACATTTCATATCATACATTTAGATATTTTGGCTTGTTAGTTTTTTGCATTTATAACAAAAGTCTTACTGCCCATTTGGTATGTCCATGCACAACAAAACCAAATTCATTCCCATACCGAATGTGTCACATTTTGGAATTATCTGAATTATTTTCTTATGTTGCCATTAATTCCATTTTTATTCTTTTCTTTATAACATATAGCATTGTAAGCCATGTTTAAAGCATTAATTGCTTCTGGCCGAACATGTTTGAAAGATTATTTCAGGGATGATGATATATACTTCAAGTCACCTCACAACGGGATGCATGTGTGGACCCTGAGAGAAAAGAGTCATTTAATGCTAACCCTAAGAAGTAATTTATCTCTTGAAATAGACACCACATGGTCAACCAAAGTCCCAAATTTTCTAAATAGTAATAGCCTATTGCCCATTTACTGACAGGGCTTCTCACATACTCTGTATACCAGAAGAGCCTCGGTCTGAACTCTTAGCCTCCTACACTAGACTTGCTTGTTCGTAACGCCTGAGTGGAAGGCGGTAGGGAAACCACAGTTTCAACTTCCGAACAACGAACTGATACTTGCCCCATTCAGTCAGAACTGCACAACTTGGACACATCGTTCACATAAAATAAATATAATTGACAACGTGGGCAGGAACTTACACTATACAAGGTGGCCTCTACTTTGTCTTGGTGGAACACAATTCAGATCGCTACCTAAATCTGTGTCTCCTGCACTGCAGCCCTTTTTTCCTCAAATAAATGCTTTTTATTCTTTATTACGGTCTACAATTAATTTTGGTTTGGACATATTTGTTCTACATTTGATCACTGATTAGGATGGAGAAAGCCAGATGTTTTGACGTTGAAAAGGTACTTTTTTCCCCATTGCAATTGGCAAGTGGTTTGTGAAATGACACTTTGGCAGAGAGTGTGAATTGTCTATTCTTTCACCCAAGGAACTGAGCTCAGCAGAGTGCACCACAGGGACTTAGGAAGATAGAACAAAACAGTCTCCCATGGAGGGTGCTGCTGGCCAAGCCTGCAGCTGTGGGGAAGCCTGGTTCTCATCGCAAAGTCTCACAGTTCAATGTCTAAGTGTTCGTCTATAGCTTCTCCAGAAAAAGAGTGCAACAAAAAAGTCTCTACTGGTTGCAGCCAACAGTCTTTCTGCTGGACTCAAGCTTGCAAGGTGGTGTCACTAGGATTTGGAGGACTGGGTTAGTGCACTCCCCAGGCATGTGCTGTAAGAATAGGAGTGCCTGACCCTGGGAAGTTACCTGAGAGCAATGTAGGATAGTGGCTCAGGACTGAGACCTCAGTAGCTGACCTTCCAGATCTCTCTTTGGAGCAACACCCCCCAGGTCTTCTCTTTATGACTCCCATATGCTTTCAGTTGCCCTCCCTCTACTGGTGCCCCAGGTGAGTGCCCGAGAGCAAGGCGAGTGTGGCCCTTTCTCCTCTTCACAGTGAACAGAGTCCCCATTGATTTTCATTGCCAGATGCTATGAAGGCTCCGCTATGAAGGCTCCACTTCTTGGCTCCAGCGCTCTGGACTCAGAGGGGACTTTTGCAACTGAAATATCCCTCTGTTTCTTCAGCCGCTTGTGTGTGTAGGGGCCAGCCCTCTCTGTGTCTCCTCCCCTTTTTCCAGCCTCTATGTAGCTCTTCCCTGTTAGTCCTTGGATATAACACTCCTGTTCAGCTGTCCTTCAGTTGGTCATTCAGGTTGATTACTCTATAATTTAGTTGTAAATCCAGTTTGGCACCTGGAAGAGGTGAGTATAGCTTCCACTTACTCTGAGGACATCTTGATAAATCCCTCCCAATAAATTTAATACAACTAAATAAATAAATACACCTTTACAAATTTTTTAAAGTCCATTAAAATAACTAAAAATAACCCTTTTACTTTTTTCACCAAACCCCCCAACCCCCTCCCCTCTGAGGTAAAGGGACTAAACAAAGTAAAAAACAAAAAACAAAAAACTCATAGACAGGGACAACAGTATGGAAATTACCAGAGGGAAAAGGAGTAGAGGCAGATAGAAGAGGGTAAAGCCAGGATGAATGGTGATGGAAGGAGACTTAACTTGCCGGCATTGTTTCACAATACAACATACAGATGAAGTACTATAGAATTGTACACCTGAAACCTATATAATTTTATTAGCAATGTCACCCCAATAAATTCAATAAAACTTTTAAAAAGTTTAAAAACATAAAAAAAAAGAAAAAGAATCCCATCTAGGGCGGGGGAGGCAAATTACAGGCACTCTTTTTCCATGTTAATTGTCCTTAAATTTTGGGGGGTGAAGACGCCCTTGAATATCTGATAAAAACTATGGATTATCTACCTGAAAATTTTACAACACTTTGCCTGCAATTTGGCAATTTGGCATTTGTTGATCTCCTGATGTCCTTCTTTAGTCAGTTATATTAGTTATACGGACTACACGAACCTGGGGAAAAGGCCTGTGCTCACACAGCCAGCACTGCTGTGAATAAAAAAGAAGAGTATCCCTCCATCCCACTCAGCATTTCACCGGAGACGTATTTATGTGCGACTGTCGCATACAACCAATAAAATGCTTAACCCAGCTCTTAAAAAATCCAAATAGAAAGCCAAGAATGTATTAATGATGAAAATTGTGTCAATTATAGAGATTTCCTCACAGCTTCCGAAGTAATTCAGTTACGATCAAGTTAGAAAAAACAACTGATGGCCAGAAATTTCAGTCTGGAAGAAACAGCCTCATAAGCCAGATTTCATAAAGGCCACCACATTTTACAAACCATTCTAACAAATAATGGGTTGGAAGTGACTGCTCATGATAGCATAAAATCTTGGTTGCTTCCTTAACAGTTGTTTATTTACTGACAAGTCATGGAAACATTATTCTCTGAGACCGCTGATACTATTCATTTTTAAGCCAACAGAATTTTATTAGACATTTATGAAACTCTGTGATTAACATTCATAATCTCTCTTCTAAAGTTGAAATAATTGATAGTTGGTTTCTGGTTTGGGAGCTCACTCATTTTTAACTGCAAGTGATTTTAATAATTTGGTTTTGTTGTGCCTGTATGCTTATGGGAAGTCACTAAAGTTTCACCTGTCAGCAGGTCTTTTTGTCTCAAGGCTCGCTGCTAACAGTCCTGCATTGTGGTCTTTACCATGACCTTCAAAACCTTTGTAATCTGACCTAAATCATTACTAACCTTATTGCTTATGACAACTGTTTTTAGACACCTTACTATTTTCTGCAGGGTTCTGCGTGTATGCCTTTTACCATAATGTGCTAGCTGCCTGGGATGCCATTTCCAGCTCCTGTACTTAATGAAGAGCTACTTTTTCTTCGAAGCTGAGCTCAGCTTGTCACTCCATCAATAAGTGTTCTTCTAGTTCTCCAGGCAGACACAGTCTCTTCTATTGTTTATTGACAGAGCTCTTTGTTGGAAGAAAGGAAAAATAAAAAAAAAAAGAAGGGAAGAAGGAGGGAATGAAGGAAGGAAGGAAGGAAGGAAGGAAGGAAGGAAGGAGAGAAGGAAGGAGGGAAAGGAGGGAGGGAGGGAGGAGGGGAGGAGAGGAGGAGGGGAGGAGGGAAGGAGGGGAGGAAGGGTAAGTGAATACTGCATATCTTAAAAATATTTCTAGCACTTAGGAGACTGGAACTTGCAATAAATAGAGATTTTTGGACTCAATCCAATCAATATTTTAATGCTGTCTATTTCTTAATAGTCAGATGACAATAGAAATTCACTTCTCTGAGCATCAGTATTCACATCTGTTAAATGAAGATCATAACACTTATTTCATAGGCTAGTGATGAAGGTTTAAATAGATTGATGTTTGTGACAGCCCTTACACATGGTAGGCATTTTCAAATGCTAGTTCTCCCTTTTTGCCACTCCCTAGTCATTGTCTCAGAGAAGTTTACCTCAAACCAACTCATTCCTATGACTGAGTGACACATGAACAAAAATTATTCCTGTGTTTTCTTCTGTGCACATGGCCTGGGATATAGCTGATGTATAAGAAATAATTATTTTAATTAATTAATTACTCTAAAGTATATAAAAATGCCTTTGGCCTCTTCAAGCTTTATATTTTAAAAACAGAATATATAGTGTAAATAAATGTGAGAGCTTTTTGGAAAATATGGAGAATTCTACTATTATTTTAATTTTCAGAAAGCAACCTGATATAGCAATTAGGAGTTAGGTGCTAAAGTCAGGCACCCAAAAATGGGCTGAGTTAAGTTATTAAAGTACTCTGTGCCTTAGGGAGTAATTATAGAACATACCACATAAGGTTTATATGATAATTAAGTGAGATAATACTGCTACCACTTAGCATGGTACCTGGTACATAGTAAGGAGTTAATACAAATTTAGCTAGAAATGATGACAGAGGTGGTGGTTGATGTTTAAAGGTAATACTTACTAAAAATAGTTAGATAATAGCTGTGTTAATTTTTTAGAAGTATCTCTCTGGCTATAGTTTTACAGATGTAATAGGCTGGTGCTTTCTTCAAATGTATGTAGCACTGAATTTCTTATGTAAACGAATGCTCTATGAAAGATGTTCACTGAGAATGCATTATCTCATTTGTAAAAATAGGCCCTTCTAGAGTAAAGCATTTATTTGTCTTTGAGGAGTCCTTTCAATTTAGGGAGAATGATGTATAGAGGTTCCTGTGTACCAAGGTATTATGGGTAGTATGGAAAAAAACAGGTTGGGGGTACAATAGGTACACACTAAAGAGAATGGTTGATTCTTCATTGGTAGATAGAGGGAAGAATTAGAAAAATTTTCATAGAAGAGATGACATTTCAACCAAACATTGAAAAGCATTGTTGCCACTCGACTTGATTTTACATGTGGTTAAGTAAGAGCCCCTGGTGACAACCAAAATGAAAGGAAATCAGTAAGAAGAAAATGAGAGAAGTCAAGAAAGGGAGAGATTGACTAGTGTTCCATTGTGTGTGTGTGTGTGTGTGTGTGTGTGTGTATCTCACATTTTCTTTTTTTATTCATCTATTGTGGGACCCATGGTTGTTTCCATGTCTTAGCCAGTGTGAATAATGCAATAAAAAAATGGATGCATATATTTTGGCAAATAAATTTTTCATACTTTTAGGTAGATACCCAGAAGAAGGGTTGACCACTCGGCCATAAAAAAAGATAAAATACTGCCATTTGTGACAACATGGATGGATGTCGAAAATATCATGCTAAACAAAATAAGTCAAACAGAAAAAAGTCAAGAACCACATGATTTTACTCATATGTGGAACATAAAACTGAAAGCAAAAAATGAACTATCAAGAGATATAAACAAAAACTCATAGATAGACAACAGTAGGGTGGTTACCAGAGGGAAGGGGATTGTAAAGAGTAAAGGGAGACAAATATATGGTGACAGAAGATTTGACTTTGGGTAGTGAACACACAATGCAATATACGGATGATATATTATAGAACTGTACACTTGAAACACAACATGATTTTATTAATCAATGTCACTGCAATAAATTTAATTAAATTTAAAAATAAAACTAAAAAGAATGGAGTGATTATCAGTTGCATACTGTTTGCAGCAGGATGACCCTTCTAGGATGTAGGATAGGATAGAAAACAGAAGATAACATTGAGGAAGATAATTTTAAAATACATGTATCTCCAAATTAGTAGAAGGATGAGATATGAGAGAGCACTTTTATAAATTCTTTAAAAATTTTTAGTGTAATAACCTCAAGGAAGAATAAATTCAACGGATATTATCAACTGAGTAGTATTTCAAATATGGACTTCTCTTTTTAAAAGAATGACATTTTTTCTATTTTCTTCCTTAGATCTTGATTTAAAACAACAGGAAAGAAAGAATGAAGGGAAGAAGGAAGGGAGGGAGGAAAATAAAGGAAGGGAGAGAAAGAAAATTTTATTATCAATGAAACAAAAACATATTCATAACCTTGTATTACAAGTTATGAAGAATATTTATCAAATACCATAAAACTTAGATGAGAAAAAGAAATTCCAAGTTGTTATGTACTCTGCCAGACTTCAGACAGGAAGAAATTTCTTAAAATAAAGTGTCCATATTCTTATAAGTCCATTCATTACAGCTTTGATTAACGTAATAAAACGGAGGATTTTAGAAAGGTCATAGGAAAAGAGGAGAATGTCCTTACAGTGATCAAATTGATAGTACAGATGGGAGAAATAGAATTAAAGCACAAATGATACCAATATATCTTTTTATGATGAATTTATAACATTCTTATCAAAAATGTCTGCTGGAGGTATAATTAAAAAAAAAAAGAGGTAAAGCAGTGAAAATCAGATTATAAGCTCCGACAGCATGTTATTTAAGGAGCTTCACTATAGGCCACTCTGAACTCCTGAGTAACAAAAACTGAAGAAGATAGGCACCCAGGGTAACATAATAACAAATGTGATGAGAGAGTGTTAAAGAACATGAGTGTGATTTAAATCTTGTTACCAATCAGCTGAATCAGTTTAATACTCCTCTGTCTTTCATTGGCAAATAAATATTCAGAGCAGAATGCTCATTTAAAGATAAGTAGTAAGTGGAAAGAAAACAATGAGGGGATAGTACAATACAAATAAAAATAGCTCTCTGAAATTACTATTAAAACCTTTCTAAAAAAAATTCAAAGAGAAAGAAAGGAACAAAGGAAGAGAGGGAAAAAGATGATCAGAAATAGAAAGCAAAAAGAGTTGATAGATCTTAGGAAGGAAATGGAAGTACTAGTAATTATTAAAGGAAAACAGAAACATGAAGAAGCACAAGAAAATAAAAGTATGAAATAGAACATAAAAAGCTATAAAAAGAATTAAGGTGAAATATGATAGGTATAGATGACAAAGGAGATTACATTTCTGAAAAAACAAAGAAAAAAATAAATGTTATAAATTTAACAGTAGAACCAAGAGATGAGGAGCCTTTACTTGTAGTGAAAATGGTTGTGGGAATCTGCTTTATATAGTACTTCTGTGGAGGAATTACCAATAATAAACATTTTGTGAACTCCTAAAAAAAATAAAAAAAAAATAAATAGCCATCCTAAAATAAATAAATACATACATACGTAAATTTAACAGATACAATAGAAGAAAAATTTTCTGAAATAAAGGCCTGAGTCCACAACTTGAAAGACATACTGGTTATGCATTAAACATAAATTTCTAAATTTCCTGTATTAACAAATAACCTTGCTAATGGTCATTTTAAAAAGCAAATTACTTTCAAGCAGAAATAAAAATAATAAATTATCACAAATTAATTGCCAGAAGAGTGGAACAGTATCTATAAGATCTGAGTAAAATTGTGACCAAAGAATTTTAGAACCAACAAACTTGTTCTTTGGACATAAAGTCAAGAGATGAATATTTGAAAGTACACAGAAGCTCAGAAAATACTGTACCTATGAAGTTTAATGGAAAAAAGATACTATAGGATAAAATCTAGGCAACCAAATGATATGTATATTTTTTTAAAAAGCTGAGGTGGGGAGCCTCTGTGATTAAAATACTGTTGATAAGCACTAAGTCATATTATAAATAGAAATAAAACGAAGCAACTATGAACTAATGACTAGAAAATAGAATGAAAATGTGATAAATTTTGACCATGTAAATTACTAACATATTGTATTTGTCTTTCACCTACTGGCTTATTTCACTTAGCATAAGATTCTCCAGTTCCATCTATGCTGTCCAAAAGGTAGGAATTCCTTCTTTTTTTCTGCTGTGTAGTATTCCATTGCATAAATGTACCACAGTTTGTTTGTTTGTTTTTTGAATTTCACCTATAAGAGAAATCTAATGAACAAAATAGAACCACAGGCATGGAAACAAGAAATAGACTGAAAGTAAACAGAGGAGGGGGGAGGGAGATAATGGTGGAACGAAGGGGAAGAAGGGACTAGACAAAGGACATTTATGAATGACCCACAGACATGGACAACAGTGTGGGAATTGACTATAGAAGTGGACGGGTGGGATGGGTATAGGAGGGCAAAGGGGGAAAATTGGAAAAACTGTAATAGAATAACAATAAAAAATATTACTAACAAAATTTGGAGGTTGGAGAGGAAAGATGATAGGAAATACAACTAACTATTTCTGTAGTGGGAATAAGTAAATGTTATTGACAGTTAAAATATAATTAAAATATCTTAACTCCTCATTTTTAATTTCAGACATATCTGTTAATTATTTACATGTGCATATAAAATACATACACACACAAAAAAATCTGGAAGAAGTATGTTCTAGATTATTTGATTTCCATATAAATTTTGGAATCAAGTTGTCAATTTCTATCCAGAAGCCTGCTTGGGTTTCATTCGAGTCTTTAAATCTATAGGCAAATTGAGGAGAATTGACATCCTGACTATGTTGTCTTCTAAGCTACTGGCATGGTATATCTCTCCAGTTATGTAGGTCTTACTTAATATCTTGAGTCATTTTTCACAGTTGCACTTTACCTCCCACCACACAGTTACTGGTACACAATGGTGCTTCCAAAATATTTATTTATATAATGAATGTCTTCAAACCAAAACATTTATTCAGGAAGCTGTATCTAAAGGTAGGGATGATGGTAAGAACATACACCAAAGCTAAAGGTAACTAAATTGTTCCAGCATCAATTTAAAGTTTAAAGACTCATTGTTTTTGTACAATTTAAAGTTTGAAAGAATAATTTATTTTACTCAGCAAAACTCCCCACTGGAATGCCATACCTTGTTCTCCATTACATATATAATTATCATTGAGTTAATATTTATTGAATAAACCCAATTTACCCTTGAATATCTGTTCTGTGACGTGGTGTCATGAAAATCTGATTTGTTTTTAAGGAGCAACAAGCCTGCTACATATCCTTGTTTAAACCTCACATGAAATAATATATTGCAAATGTCTCATGAAAAGTATTATTAGTTTGTTTATGAAATAATATAACATTTTAACACAGAAGTCCAATGGAGATCTAAAAAGTTCATTAAACTATGGTTTTGCCTTAGGAAATTGACAGTTCTCTAACTAAACGGGACCTTTGAACAGAAAGGATTGGGAGAGAAGAGAAAAATCCAGGGCATATGAGAGGTAATGGAAGGAAATAAATGAGTGATGATTCACATTAGTAGTTATAAAATAAATGCATCTGGGGAACTACTGATTGAGGTTATAGAAATATTGGGAAAATCTATGTATGTCATGATAAAGTAATCAAGACATTATTAATAGGATGTTTTCTTGATTTGCAGTCAGTTGGTATGCTTTTCTGAAACAAATAACTAGTGTTAAGAACATGGTCTTTAATGTTCAGACAGAGTATATCTCATAGACATAAGTTTACTGAACCTTAGCCTCACATGTTTGAAACTTTAATTCACTGAGTTAATTGTATCTGATTAAATTATTAATGATGTTACAACAACACAATTGCTGTTGAAGTCATTGTTTATTAGAAAAAAAGTGAGCAAGCCACATTGGCATTTCAAGAATAATGAGTATTTCACTCACAACAGGCAAGAGGGTTCAACAGATCCGCTGGACTGATCTGGTGTGAAATAATTGCATTGATGACTTTCTTCAGGTTGTCATCACCAAATATGGCCTGACAATTATTTTGAACAGCTGTCTGCTGTTATTGTGCATCTATTTATAAAGCTGTCCTCTTCAAAAAAGCTGGGGTCTTATAAGCATCTGTTAGCAGCCAGGTTTTGTCTCTCATGGAAAGATGATATTTTGTAGATCTTAGTTCTCAACAGCTTTCCCCCTTACCACCACCAATATTCAACATCATTTTCTGAACCTTCTCTATTTATACATTGTTTCTATTAAAAGATGAGCCCCACAGAACCAAAATGAAAACAACCTTGAATTAATTAAGCCATAACTGGCTTCTTTCATAATGGAAATCAAATAATATTATGTCTTATGCCTGGCTTACAAAGCATATTTTCAAATGAATATGGGATGACAAAAATGGTCCTTCAACTTCTGGTTTCCTCTTGTAGAACTCCATGATTTTGTTATGCTTTATAGGTGTAATTAATTGATAATAAATAGTAGAAGTCATCAAAAACTGCTTCAAATTAAAAAATAACATGTCTGGAAGAACTGTCATAGAGTATTTCAACTTGTGCAATGGAGAAAAAGGCAGGACAGCTGAAACTAAACAACAATAAATAAATAAATAAATAAATAAATAAATATTTAGGTGTGTGTCCTAAAAATAATTGAACAAATATTAGGAGGAGATGATGGTTTCGTGGTTGTTTGTTTTATTACTCTGAACTTCTGGTCAAGAAGACAGCGTAGGTAAATGCTGTGCTTTCACATCAAAATTATAACTAAATTGTAGAACAACCACACTTGAAAACAACCTGAAGACTAGCTAAACAAACTCTTAGAACTAAGGATATAACGAAGCCACGCCAAGATTGGTAGGAAGGGTGGGGACAAGAAACAGGCTGGTCCCATACACTCATATGGCAATTAAGATTTGGGAGCAATATTGGCTATGGAGGACCCCCTGAGGAGCAAGAGGTCCCAGACCCACACCAGGGTCCCCAGCCCAGAGCAGCAGGGCCAGGAAGAGGAGGCCTCACAACAGTTGGCTGTGAAAATCATCAGGAACTCAGGGAGAATGACATGGGGGTCTTCTGAAGATCCAGATGCCCTCTTACAGGGCACACACAAACAGTCACTTGCTCACAGATGCTCAACTAAGCTACGGAGAAGAGACAGCAGCTCGAAAAATGCAAGGGACATATGGGGAGGAACTGAATTGTATGGCTTCTGGGTGAGACCTGAGGAGGCAGCATTCTCTGGGACAAAAGTGCCAGTAGCTATTGTTGTTCCTTTATTGAGCCCTCCCACCACACAGCCAGCAGGTGCAGGCAGAAATGTTGGCAAGTGTCATTTGTTCTTTGATGAGCCCTCTCCCTCAAAGCCTGCAGGTGTTGACAGGTGCCAAATCTTAGTCTGCCTCAACTTGGTTAACACTACTGTCATCACATCTTATGATTCTTTGAGATCTGCCCCACTCAATTCATGCACCTGGCCTGAAACATTTTTGGAGGCTAATCTACCCTAGTGGCCAGGCTGGGCCCATGCTGCAGATTTCCTAAAATTTATCAAGGTCCATAAATCCCAAACAAGCAGCAGGTGGCCTTATTTTACCCTGTGCCACTTGCTGAGCAGCACCAACCTCAGCCCTAGTGGTACCTGGTGTCAGTTCACAGCAGTACTACTTCCAAGTAACTCCAAGCCCAGCACAGGCAGGTACCAACTGCAAATCACCATGTAGCTCCAACTATGTGGACTTGGGCTAGACACAGGTATTGGCTGAACTTGGCCTACACTGAAATCTCCCCCAAAAGTCCCCAGAACCAACATATCTGGTACACAGATTCAGAACATATCAAAGCACCATCAATTAGTGCCACAAATAATACAAACAAAGATGGACTCAGTGGGCAGTAGATTCCCACTAATGCAAATCCTGCTCTATGGGGTCATCTACACAACAGCTTGTTCACTGCAGTCATGCCCAGTCCCCACATCCACTCAGCCTGAGAGTTAATCCCACTCCTGACATGCCAATAGCATTCAAGGCTCAACTACAACCCACACAATCCACAAAAGGGACACTGCTGGAGCACCCACCTCAGCTGACCAGGGATACTGTGACACTGGGCCCCACAAGACACCTTCTCTGTAAGGCCACTCTACCAAGCTGGGAGAGGTAGCCAATCTGCCTAACACAGTGATGAGAGGTAGCCAAAATGAGAAGACAAAAAAACATGTTCAAAGAGAGAATGGTACAAAAATCCAGAAAAATAACTAAATAAAATGGAGGCAAGCAATCTAGCAGATGCAGTTTAAAACACTGGTTATAAGGAAGCCCAATAAACTTGAGAGAAGTACAGATGATGTCAGTGAGAACCTCAACAATGAGATAAGAAACAAAAAAGGAGATAGAAAACATTAAAAAGAACCAATCAGAAATAAAGAATACAATAAATGAAATGGAGTATATACTAGATAGAATCAACAGCAGATTAGATGAAACAGAGATTGAATCAGTGATTTGGAAAAAAAAGTAGTAGAAAACACCCAGTTGTAACAACAAAAAGAAAAAAAGAATTAAAAATGTAACAATAGCTTAAGAGAATTCTGGAACAACATCAAGCATACCAAACTTTGCCTTGCAGGGGTACAAATGGAGAAAAGAGAAAGCAAGGTATTGAAACTTGGTTTGAAGAAATAGTGTCTGAAAAAATTCCTACCTGGCAAAGAAAATAGACACACAAGTTCAGGAAGTGCAGAGACCCTCAAATAACATGAACCTGAAGAGGCCCATACCAATACACATCGTAATTAAAATGCCAAAGGATAAAGACAAAGAGTGAATCTTAAAAGCATGAAGAGAAAAGAAGTTACCTATAAATTAACTCTCATAAGACTGTCAGCTGATATTTCAACAGAAACTTTGCAGGCCAGAGGTAATAGTATGTTATATATTTATTGTTGTTCTATTACAGTTGTCCCAATTTTTTCCCCCATTGCTCTCTCCTACCATGCCCCTCCTCAAGCTCCCACAATCAATGCCCACCCTATTGTCCATGTCCAGGGGTCCTTTATACATGTTCCTTGACTTGACCCGTCCCCTTCTTTCCCTTCTTATCCCCTTCCCCCCTCCCTTCTGGTCACTGTCATTTCCATGCCTCTGATTCTATTTTGTTCATTTGTTTGTTTTGTTCATTAGGATCCACTTATAGGAGATCATATGATATTTGTCTATTGCCACCTGGCTTATTTCATTTAGCATAATACTCTCTAGTTCCATCCATGCTATCACAAAAGGTAGGAGTTTCTTCTTTCTTTCTGCTGTGTAGTATTCCATTTTAATAGCCAAGTGCTGTAAACAGCCTAAGTGCCCATCAATAAATGGGTGGATCAAAAGTATGTAATATTAGAAGTATGCAAGAACCTACAATCAAAGTTACTCTACCCAACCATGCTATCATTTAAAATTGAAAAAGACCTAAAGCACTTCCCAGACAAGAAAAAGCTGAAGGAGTTCATCACCACTGAATCAAGAAATGTTAAAGAGACTTCTTTAGGAAGAAGGAAAAATTTTAAAATATGAATAAGAAAATACAACAAAAAAAATCTCACTGAGAAAAGAAAACACATAATAAAGCAGTGTATAAAACAACACTAAATCTAGTACAAAGGTTAAAAGGCAAACATTGGAAAATGAAGTATTATTACAACAGTAAAGCAAGGGACACACACAAACATACACACAAAAGAAGTAAGAAATAATGACAAAAATATAAACATGGGGGGAGGGTAACTAAATATGGTAGTGATTTTAGAATGTATCCTGACTTAAGTGACCATTAACTTTAAATAGGCTGCTATAAACATAGTTTGGTATATATGAAACAGATGGTAACCACAATCCAAAAATCTATGAAAGATAAAGGAAATAAAGAGAAAGGAATCCAAATACTACACTACAGAAAGCCAACAACATACATGAGACAAACGCAAGAGAATAAGAAAGGAATAAAGAAGCTTAAAAACAGTCAGAAAACAAATAATTAAATGATAATAACTACATATTTATCAATAATTAATTTTAATATAAATGGATCAAATGATCCAATCAAAAGAAAACTGGATAAGGAGAAGTGGTACATACATAGAATGGACTATTACTCAGACATAAAAATTAAAGAAATCTTACCATTTATGACAACAGTAGGGACCTAAAGGGTATTATGTTAAGTGAAATAAGTCAGACAGGGAAAGATAAATACCATGTTATCTCACTTATATGTGGAACCTAAAAAACAAGCAAACAAAATAGAAGCAAACTCATAAATACAGAAAGCAAACTGATGGTTGCCAGATGGAAGGGGTTGGTGAGCTGGGTGAAAAAGGTGAAGAGATTAAGAAGTACACAATGGCAGTTATAAAATCACAGAGTGTAAAGTATAGCTTAGGGAGTATAGTTAATATTGTAATAACTACATATGGTGAAACATGGGTGAAAGACTTGGGGGATCAATTCTTAAGTGATATAAATGTCTAACTACTATGCAGTATATGTGAGACTAATATAATTCTGTATGTCAACTGTAACAAAAAAATATGAATTTTCTAAATACTCAGAAAAAGAATATACTCCAGTATCTTTTTCGGGTTTTGGTCTTTTGTTAATATAATTTGAAAGATGAAGTTAGTGAAAGTATATCCCATAAAAAATACCCAGAAATATACTGTCTCAAGAATAGGGAATACTCTATATCAACACATTTCTGAAATGATGTAATTTTCTATATCTACCACTAGCCACTAGTCATTTTACCTGGATGGTAGTCAAAGTGCATGACCTTTTATCAGTATCTCAGAATACCTAAACTCTAGATTCTTGCCAAAGATTACCACTTTGAAAACTCAGGTATATCCTCTAAACCTCCTCTACGATGTGTGCTGCCTGGAAGAATGACCAAGTTTGACTTGCTCCTCACTCTTCTCCAGCACTTAGCATAGAACTTGACTGTTTGACTTATAGTAGGTACCCAACAGGACCAACAGTTGTTGAAAGGATGGCGCTTGAGTCTTATGAAAACCCATTTGTTGGAAAAATAATGAATATTATCCTAAGTGATACATGTTCTTTTCATTACTCAAGAATCTCTATTGGTATTTTAGATATTTCTTCAGAGACTAGATCTATAAGTTATATTCTTAAGTCAGGTCACCAAGAATCTATAACCCTAAAAATATATTGTTTATTTCCTGATACAAATGTCCTTAATTAATTGTATTTAAATTATGTTTCAAGATTATGTATAACCTGGCAAGATTATTTATTGATATTGAATTAAATTGAGCATCTAATTTCTGATTTAATGGAAAATTATCTCTTTCTTTAGAAGTAACATATTGATCTTTTTATTTACACTTTTATTTTGAACACAAATTATAGTACAGGGTATTTTAATAAGTCAGTACATGTATGTTGATCTTAAAATATATTCTAGATTCTTATTCTAAGATTTTATGAGAGATTTATGTCAAGATACAGAAGTATGACCTCCTACTTTTATAAAATTCAGGCTGAAATATGCAAGGTTATTTGATAACATACATAAAACCATGCATAAATTGGTACATTTTTTGAATAAATTTATTCACTAATAAGTAATTTAAAACATTATTTTAATATTAAAACTAGTACATATACTTTATAGAGTAGAAGGCAAAATTCACATGAATTTTAAGATAAAATGCAGAGACTTCAAAGAATTTCTATGCCTAGAGAAAGAAATTTTGAGCTATCCTTTTGGGACCACCAAGGAGTACTCATGATCTGAGTACTCAAGTCAGATCTCAATTCTCATGATCTCAAGTCAGAAATTCTTTGGTGGAAAAGTTTGCTATGAATTGAATCGGTTTTAAAAAAAGAGTAATCGCACCCTGGCCAGGTAGATCTGTTGGTTAAGAGCATCGTCCCAAGTGCCAATGTTGTGGGTTTGATCTCTGGTCAGGAAATGAGTCATCTCAGAACTAAAAAAAGAGTCCATCTAAGGTGACAGAGTGAAAGGGAATATTTAGAAAGGTGAAAATCTCAGATTCTTCACAGAAGTAGGTATCAAGAAAACCCTGAGTGAAGATGAAATGAAAAAACGGAAAACCACAACCAATCCCAAGGGTGTCTTCTAATTGCTCTAAGACATCAATCTCTGAAGGTAGAATAGAACTCACCATGAAAGTTCTAAGTTTATCCTCTTCAAGTTTGCATCTCTCCTGCCTAGATGTGGAATTCTCCAGGTGAGGAATCAATCTTCACTGAATGCTGTGTGAGATGAACAAACTGAGTGAGAATATAATACCAGGGACTTGACAATCCCACCCTGAGAGGGAGGGTCAGGAACGGCGACTGTGGTAGACAAAAAGATGCACTGCCCAGATTCCCTTTCTAGAATGGTTGCGGAGAGAACAGTCAGCACCCTTTGTCTAGTTGCTCCCTTAGGCTCTGCCTGAGCTACAGAGAACTGCCTTATCTCAAGTCACAGCCTTCCTGGGTATCCCACACTTTCAGACCACATAGAGCAGTAGCTAATGCTTGTCATTTTGGCCCAACAAGTGACAATTCTAATGGGTAGTGTTCCCTCCAGAGTTCTGAGTTAGCAGAGGTTTTGTTGGGTCTGCAAGCAGTTCAGTTTCTTCTTCAGCCTTATTCTGTTTCTTCCCCTTCTTTTCCTAAAGGCTGATCCCTAATAAATTCTGTCTTAGACATGCATCTGAAGAATTCACCTGAGATGGCACCATATCTTGGTAGGGCCAAAAGCAGGGCCTGGTATTGGAGCACAGGTCCATCAGCATGTGGCAGGAAGGTAGTAAATGAAATGAAGACGGGAATAAACAGATGAAAAAGAGATTTGTGGGAAAGGGAGCTCCTGGAAATTGCTTCAAATTTTAGCTATTTTTTGTTTTTGTGAGCCAGCAAAAGAAAGATGGATGAAGGCCGGGTTTATAGGGCCAGGGCTGGAACAGACATAATCTTCTCCCGTTCCCTTTAGCGCTTCTTCCATAAGCAAGATAAGACTGGGGATCCCAAGTTTTCACTCCATGTTTGTGTTGTGAGAGGAAGGTTTCCTTGACTAAAATTTCAGCTTTATACTCTCGATTTTACCTGCTGCTAGAGTCAGCTATCATACTAATGGGAATCCAGTATCTCCCCTGTCACATAGTCTCATTCTTCATCCAATTATCAAGGCTGGAAGCAGGCCTGGGCACTAAAGTGTGGGGATTTACTGAGCCAGGCATGGAGGGCAGCAACAGAAAACAAAGTGGGTGTGTGGATAGAAACAGTTGAAGGGTTGAAGATCCCTCTGATCTTAAATGACCCTAAGTATCATTCATGCAGTATTTTGAGAAAGAGCAGATGGTCCACATATATAGGAATAGAAACAGATGGTATCTCACTGTCAGATTTTCTCTCCTGAGACCTGGTGCCTGTCATTGTATGCTGTACACTGCTCTCTGGCATGCTCAAGGGAGTTTTTAAGAACTCCTTAAATAACCAGTGGCTTTTCCAGGATCTTGTTGGCCTTCTGCTAGGGAGGAACAAGGAGGTTTGAGTAAAGGATATGACTGAGAAGCCACAGCTACAATGCCTGGGTGAATTCCAGTGGAAGGAAGTGTAGTAAGCAGCAAGCAAATTCCCAGGCGGCGAGTTAGATACACCCATGCTGTTATCTGCACGATGTGCAGCAGCAACATGGTCACAGGACAGTGACTAAGCGTGTGGACTCTGGGGCTCCCCGCCAGGCAATTTTACCACTATGCTGCAGCTTTGGGTAATTTGCATAGCCTCTCCATCTCAGTCCCTCATTTGAAAAGTAGAGGTAATGTCATAGCACCTACCCCTTTGTAGCTTTGTGAAAATTAAATGAGTTAATACATGCCAAACGCTTGCTTTAAGGTAAGTAATCAGTAAATGTTAACTATTATCATTATTGATCTATTCCATATGGCTATTTGTTAAAAGTAAAAAAGCAGATGGGTGGAACCAGAGGTGAATGGCCTAACTACTGTCTTCAAGAATTGAGTCATAACCCAGGAACAAGTTTAGAGATGCTGTAGCTGAGTAATGAGAATTCTGAAGGCAGTTTTAATCAGTGGAGGAGAGGAGCTTGCTGATAGAATGCAGGCAAGGGACAAATTACCACCATAATGGATCTTGCTCATAGCAGGGGTTGGCAATGAGCCATCATAAAAAAGTCTCATGAGCATTTGTAGGTTGGGAATGGCCATAGAAGTTCTAGTCTCTTGAATGTGCCCTTGGCCTGTATTGTGTCACGAGGGCTGAAGATATATTACAGAGCATTCTGGGGGACATCAGGTGGCAGTATCGAGTGTCAGTCTCCTCAACAGGGAAGAGCAGCTGGCTACTTCAGTGAAAGGATGCTTACGTTCCCCTCTCACATTTCGCCACCCCCAACCCCTGCCCTGGGCACCTAAATCAGATAACAGGCATAGCTTTGTTTAGGTCTCTGCATCTGTCTCTTGCTGGTTTGCTTCAATCCTTTGCAATGAATACAGAATAACTGAAGAGTTGTCAATGAGAAAAACTGGGGGGAAAGTGGAGGCTTTTACCTCCTGATGTTCTGGTATCTGTGAGAGAATATTTAATAAGTGGGTTTGGTTGCTCAGTTTATCTATTCATTCCCTCATTTTTCCACTTCCTATAAAGAAATAAGAACAAGGCATATATTTTTATATCGGAACAAAAGGAAAACAACAACAGGATAGTAAAATGAAACATGGGGATAAACCTAATTTTAGAACACATATTGTAAGTCCAAGAAAATCTGATGGACTTCAAATTCAGCCAAAAGAAAGCTTTTAAAGTTTGACCATATGTTAAGATTACACGGTACTTACTTATTTATTTTATTTTGTTTTGTTTTTACAAACTTCCATTATCAGTGATTTTGATGCAGCTGAACTGAGATGGGACCAGTCATGTAGGTTCTAAAACTTTTCCTAGTGAGGCTTGTGTACAGCCAAAACTTCAAACCACTGAAAGCAAACAGACAACTAGTTGATAATGAAAATCAGCAGCTCCCTTCTTTAGATATTGATTTAGTGCATCAAATCTATTTAACCAAACAATTCAGGTGATTTTAATCATTAAGAAATTTTGGGAAAACATTGGTTTCCAGAATTAACAATTTTGGTCCAAAAATATTAATGTAAAATGCTAGTTCACAGGAGGTGTTTAGCATCTCTTGGCACTGAGACATGAGAGAGAAATGTTCCAGTGTGTCCTCAGAAAGAAGAAGGAGTAGTCTCCTCTTTTCCACCTGTGGTCAACCATGGTCCAAAATATTAAATGGAAAATTCCAGTAATAAATAATTCATAACTTTTTAATTGTGTGCCATTCTGAGTTTCATGATAAAATCTCATGCCACTCTATTCTTCTCAGAATATAAATCATCCTTTTCCAGAATTTCCATGATGTATATGTCCTCTCAGTTACCAGAGAGTCATCATAGTGCAGTCTTTATGTTCAGGTAGCCCTTATTTTACTTAACAATGGCCCCAAAAACACTAACAAACTTTTATTACAGTATATTTTTATAATGGTCCTACCTTATTATTAGTCATTGTTGTTTATCTCTTACTGGGCCTAATTTATAAGTTAAACTTTATCATAGGTATGTACGTATAGCAAAAAACATAGTATAGATGGAGTTTGGTACAATATGAAGTTTCAGGCATTCATTGGGAGGCTTAAAACATACTCCTTGTGAATGGGACTGACTGCTCTACTATGAAATTCGTAAAGAATATCCTCAAAAACATGCTTTCAAAAACAATAGTAAATGTCAGATGCTTGATTTACTTCTCAGTGTAGGCAGCGAGTATAACACCAAAACACAATGTTGGTTTTTTTAATAGAACTTTTCTCTAAATATAAAAAACTAAAGCAATGTGTTCTAAATTCACAGCTCTCTGGTTTTAAACAGGCATGCACCTTAAAACCACTTCTTTATTTTACTGATGGTAAAAGTAGCATCTGAAAATTGTAGAAAACATAGAAATTCTGGAGATACTTTTAAAAGAAAATGAAAATAACTTGTGCATCAATTAGGACTTTCTCATTTGCAATAATAGAAACCAACTCCATGTCGAGCCAAACAAACAAGAAAACACACCATTGGAAAAATACCAAGGTCTCACAGATTCAATGTGCTAAGGCTAAAAATGGGCAGGAACGAGGACTAATTCAGAAGGTCTGGAAGATGGAAATTTTTGTTCTTTGTAGTTGAAACAGCTTGGGCAGATGCTGGTGCCCCACGACAGGACCGCAGTAAGATAGGGCTTCTCAGATTTTAATGTTCCTCCAGTCACCTGCGGACCTTGTCTGAACGCAGGTTTTTATCAGCAGGGCTGCGTGAGCCAGTCCGCATTTTTGGGAAGCTTGCCGGTGCCGTTGCCGCTGCGGGTCCCCAGACCTTGAGTAGCAAGGCAGCGCTGCACAGCCCCCAGGGCTGCAGGCTCTGAAATGACCTTCAACGGTCCCTGTACATGAAATCTCTTGTTCTAGATCTAAATGTCCACTTCAGTTGTGCGGGTTCCACATCACATAGCTAAGCATATGGTTACCAGGCAGTAAGAAGAGAGTCAATCAAGGCCCTTTTATTAGTATGAGAGCACTAGATAAAGGAAGAACTTCAAGTAGAGGATTGCAGAAGGGCCCAGCCCTGGAGAACTTTGCAAGTAAACACTGCAACTTGTAATTCTAGGATCCAGGGATAATCACAGTTAACATTATAACATCCCCGCCAACAGTGCACTGGTGCTCCCCTTTGAAGCAGTCGGGGGGAGGCGGGGCACTCTGGGAAGTAACATTATTTTCTAACCATTTTTCTGTACATCTGAAACTAATACAGAATAATGCTGAATGTAAAAAAATAAAATAAGATAAAATCTGTATCTAAATGCAAGAAGCTAGAATAGCAAAGAAAACTTTACAAAAGAAGAAAAATATTGGATAACTTACACAACCTGATTTCAGAAATTAATATAAAGTGACAGTAATCAAGGTAGTGTGGTATTGACTTTAGCATAGACAAATAGGTCAGTGAACAAGAATAAAACTACATATAAATTGTCCATTGATTCCTTGATACAGGTGCCAAGTTCAACCAAGTTAATTAGTGAATGAATAGTTTTTTCACTAATGATGCTGGGACAACTGGATAATTATTATGGAAAGAAAATGAACCTCTATACACACTTCCAAACTAACACAGGATCACAGACCTAAATATAAAGTTAAAACTGTTAGCTTTGAAAAGAAAACAGACGAGTTTGTTATAATCTTGGAATAGGCGAACATTTCTTAAAGAGGGCACAGAAAGAACTGACCAAAACAGACACCTTGTCTTGTTCCTTGTTGACCTTGGGGGGAAACCTTTAGTTTTTGCACATTGGGCATGATATTGGCTGTAATAAATGGCGTTTAGTATGTTGAAGTATGCTCCCTCTATTCCCACTTTGCTGAGCGTTTTTATCATAAATGGATGCTGTACTTTATCAAGTGCTTTTTCAGTGTCTATCGATATGAGGACCTGAACAGGCACTTCTTCAAGGAAGATATACAGAGGGCCTAAAGGCATATGAAAGGATGCTCAGCATCGCTAGCCATCAGAGGGATGCAAATTAAAACAACAATGACATACCACCTCACATCAGTCAAAATGGTCATCATGAACAAATCAACAAACAACAAGTGCTGGCCAGAATGCTGGGAAGCGGGAACCCTAGTGCACTGTTGGTAAGAATGCAGACTGGTGCAACCACCGTGGAAAACACTATGGAATTTCCTCAAAAAACTAAAAATAGAACTGCCTTTTGACCCAGCAATTCCACTGATGAGATTGTGCTCTAAGAATCCTGAAATGCCAGTTCAAAAGAACCTATGCACCCCAATGTTCATAGCAGCACCATTTATAATAGCCAAATGCTAGAAACAGCCTAAGTGACCATCAGTAAATGAGTGGATCAAAAGACTGTGGTACATTTACACAATAGAATACTACACAGCAGAAAGAGAGAAGGAACTCCATGGATGGAACTGGAGAGCATTATGTTAAGTGAAATAAGCCAGGCAGTGAAAGACAAATACCATAGGACCTCACCTATAAGAGGAACCTAATGAACAAAATAAACAAATGAGCAAAATAGAACCAGGGGCATGGAAACAAGGAACAGACTGACAGGGACCAGAGGGGAGGTGAATAAGGGAACAACAATTAAAATAAAAACTAAGCAAAACAGAAAAATGATGAATTGAATGTCAAAACTTTAAAAAAACTTCTGTTTATCGAAGTAAACCATTAAGAAAATGCACAGATGCAACAACACAGAGGGACCTAGAGGGTATTATGCAAAGTAAAATAAGTCAGTCAGAGAAAGACAAATACCATATAATTTCACTTACATGTGGAATCTAAAGAACAAAATAAATGAACAAACAAAACTGAAACAGACTCATAGACATACAGAACAGACTGACAGTTACCAGAAGGGAAGGGGTTTGGGGGAAATGGGTAAAAAAGGTCAAGGAATTAAGAAGTGGAATTAAGAAGTACAAATTGGTAGTTACGAAAAAGTCACAGGATTTAAAGTATAGCATAGGGAATATAGTCAATAATATTATACTAACTATGTATGGTGCCAGGTGGATACTGGACATATCAGGGTTAGCACTTTGTAAATTATATAAATGTCTAACCACTATGCCGTACACCTGAAAGTAAAACAAAATAATATTAAATGTAAGCTGTAATTGAAAAATAAAATTTAAAAGAGCTAAGTAATGAAATAAAGAGGTAGGAAAGATTTCAAAAAATTTATGGAAAAGTTAGATCTTTGTAGGAAGGAGCTCATGGAAAGAAAGGCTAAGAATGAGAAAAATAAAAGGAAACTAGATATTCCTCACACAACCCACTTATTTTATCCAATCAATCTGAGACCAAAATAGAGCAAGATATATTGTATGGGAAAATCTGTAAGATACCAAAAACTCTTCAATAACAAAATTTGTCCTCAATAGTGAGTTATAACTTTTGATGGGACTTGTTTAAAGTGTCAAAAGGAGTGATTTTTAAAAATCTGCACAGAAGGCAAAATGAGTTAAAATTGCAATATGAAAATTCACTTATTCCTAATACCAGGATACTAATACGTTTACACAGAATAACAAGAGAATTACAATATCTGTATTTCTGAAAAGGGGAACGACAGCCATCTGTTTCAGATATTTAAAACCATTTAGTACTTTTCTATTGCCCTCAAGATGAAGCCTGAATTTACCAATAAATTTTACAAGCCCCTTCATAATCTGACCTCTTTATGCTTCTGTCTTTATTTTTCATTGCTTCTATAACTCCCCTTTGACTCATTCTATGTTTCTTTCTTTTTTTAAAGAAATTTAAAAAAAGATTTTAATTATTTATTTGTAGAAATAGGAGAAGGAAGGGAGAGAGGGAGAGAAACATTAATGTGTGGCTGCCTCTCACATGCCCCCTACTGGGGACCTGGCCTGCAACTCACGCATGTGCCCTGACTAGGAATCGAACTGGCAACCTTTTGGTTTGTAGACCAGCGCTCAATCCACAGAGCCACACCAGCCAGGGCTGACTCATTGTATATTTCAACCATGATGCTCTGCATGTAGTTCCTCAAATGCACCATGATCTCTTGCCTTTTCACATTTTATCTTTTCTGCCCAGAATATTTTTCTGATCACCTAATTGTTAGCATTAGCAAAGTACACTGCTTAAGGATTATAGGTCTTCTGTTGAAACAGTCACTTTTGATTACATATAGTTTTTGTACATGATGGTCTTTTGAATATTTGTGTGTTGTGGGTACATGTGTTAAGATAGAGGAAGAGAGAGAAAAAGAGAAAATAGAAAAACAGAGGAAGAAGAAAAGAATAATATTATGCAAAATGTCAGCTTTACAGGAATTTGTGTATCACATTTCAAACTTATAAACACTGGTATAAAAATTTCAGAATGGGGTCCTTACACTTTCATTTTTTCAATACAGAACCCCTGCCTTGGAACATCTTTTAGTTCTTCTAATTCAGGGCCCATTAGACTCCTTTACTACATTCCTCTCCAACTTCCTCACTCCACATACCAAAGGGTGTCATGTCTTCTTAGACTCGGCTTCCTATATAAGTTATTGGTCACTGTAACACTCAGGCTGAAGATTAACTTCCTAGTCTCAAAAGTGGAATTGAGAATTGATTATATCCTACCTAAGCATAACTCATTAAAAAAGAATAAAACAAACGTTAGACTGAATTCTACCTACCACTTTCCCTAGACTCAGCATGAAGGAAAAGAGAGTATTCATACCCCAAGGAAAAGTACTGATGTTCAAGAGGACCATTTACACCAGGAGACAGTGAGTGAACATTATCCCAGTTCTTGTGTGTCTCTGAGAGGTGTTCTATTCATCTCCTCCAGGGGGAGAGGAACAAATTCTTCCAGAAGGTACTAGCAAGTATAACAGCAAGAACAGAGACTGCAGTATGTGTCCTATCAACTCAGTTTCCATGGGCTCTTCTTCCCTTTATAGGGCTGCATGAGAAAGGCCCAAATTTTTGCAAAAGCAGCACGGGACTGGGGTAGTCTTCCAATTCTTTAGAATTGCATTGCAAAAAGTCAAAAATTCTTTGTTTCTGACATTGCATTACTTCTGTATTATAAAGAAAACACATGATTATGTTTAAGTTTTAACACTTAAAAATTAGGTCCTAGTCCTGAACCCAAAGGAAGAAAGAAAAATGAAGCACATAGTTGTTGCTTGAGGGGCTATTAAAAGGGATTGTCTTAGAGAGCCTAAAGGTAAATGCAGAACCAGTTCAAACTGGTCCTGTCCTGTTTCTAAGAAGACCCAGAACAAAAGTTTAAATCTTACATATACTAATTACCTGTAACCATTGTGAATACGTGAATACCACTCACAAGCAATGCTTGGGAACCCTTAACTGCTCCCCTCATGGAACAAAAAGACCGGGGACTGACTGAAACCTGGATATCAGAACGCTTTTAGAAGAAAAGGATCCATTGTCCAGGAAGATGGGTGCTGAAACATCATAAATCTTGCCTAAATCCTGAATCAGGGAGACAGATTGGAGCCTTACAGCCTGTCTCCTTGTTGGCGGACCTTGCAATACAAGCCTGTTTTTTTCTTTTCTTTAAATCTAGTGCCATCGTATTGACTTCTATGCACATTGGGCAGTGAGTCCTTGCTCAGGAACCTGAACACTAGTGTCATTAATTTGCGTGGGCTTCCCTCTGGACGGCGGTCCAGATCCTGAGAGTCGAGGAGAAGAGTGGGGAGAGTGCTCACTATAGGCTGGCCACTGGCTTACATAAAAGAAAAACCAGACCTTAATACTGCCAAGATTAGCCCCCAAGTAGTATGTGTCCCTTGTCCTGTTATGAAAAAGGGGTCTGTTTTGTAACTCTGATTTGTTTCAACCTAAGAAAATGTCAATTATCACATAGAGAGAAAGGCAAAATCTATGCTGCTGTGCATGCATTGCTTCATTAAATCCTCAAAACAGCTATATGAAGTAATTTTTATCTTCATTTTACACATGAAGAAATTAAGACTTAGAGTTTAAGGGATTTGCTGTAAGTCACATGGCTTACAAGTAACACAACCATGATGAGAAGCTTGGTTGCTTCCCTCCAAAGCCTGTCACTTTTAACCACTGAAATGTGGTGCCTGTTAGATCTCAGCAAGATGATATTGTTTTCGTTCATTCATTTGGTTAATAAACTTTTCTTAGTTCCTAATATATATCAGTCACAACATTTCAAGGCCTAGGAAACGCTCTTAAAGTTGCAGAAATCCAACGAAAGGCCTTCAGAAAAAGAATTACTTACTGCACTCGTGTCCCATGGAAGACAGAGTCCTTGAGCCCTTCAGGAAACCCCAGCCTCCTGCTCCCTTAATCAGTTTGTCCCAGATTAAATGGAACATCATACACTGAAAAGAGTTTATGTATGTTTCCCTTTCTCCCAGATTTAAAGCTTACACACTGTTAAAAGCGAGTGTCTGCACCAGAGTCAGAACAAGGGCTCTTTGAGGAATTCATGGCCGTGCAGGTGGAGACTCTCACTGCTGCTTCCCAGCCCTGTCACCTGGCATCTGAGTCCCATAAGCAACAAGTCTAGGAAAGATAAATTGAAGAGGGATGTTTCTGTTCTTTATGTTCAGGTGTGGAGCAGCTGGTAAAGGCCAGGGGACCCCAAAGCTGTAAGCAATAAATTCTGCTGAAACTCTGGCCACTTCATATGGCTCCAGATTTCTCACATTAATAATCACTGCCCTGAGCAAAATGGAAACTCAGGTGTGTTCTGTCACTTTGCTTTCCAACATATCCACACAGTCACCTGGTTTGGATTCACAGCAGGGCCTTGAAATATGACAGGCAGAAAGCTGTGATTTATACACAGAGTAAGCACTTAAGGCAAACTTCCTGGAAGGACAGCCTCGGTTACATTTGTCTCACAGTCTTGATTAGAATCCCCCAAAGTCCAAAGAGTCAATTTGAGAATATCCTGACTATGTATATGTGTGTACACACACTCACAGAGTTAAACGTTTGAGAGTGGATTGAGCTGTTCAGGTTATTGGCACTAACTCAGAACATTACGAGAATGTAAGCTTTGTCATTAGATTACATGCTTCTTCCAAAAGTTTTACAGACAAAAAGAAGGGAAAGGAGAAAATTACAGTTTTTGCAATAAATTAATTTGGCAATTTAACTATACCAAAATGTAAGCTAACTAATTTTTAAAATCATATTACCCTCTAAACCGCAAGCATATAAATATGGGGTTATAGATGCAAAAACAAAGGCATAAATAGATGGAACTGACTGACAGCTGTCAGGGAGGAGGGGAGAGGAGGAGACTGGGTGAAAGAAGGTAAAGGGATTAGCCAAAGAACATGTATTCATAACCCATAGACACAGACAGCAGTGTGGTGATGGCCGGGGGTCAGGGGGCAAGGGCAGGGTGGAGGCGGGCAAAGAAGGGGGGAAATGAGGACATCTGTAAGAGTATAAACAACAAAAATAAAGTAAAAAAAGAAAAAGTTAAAATAATACTTTTTAAAAAGTGGAGTTTTACCCTTTGTTTTTGCTTAAGCACATACAACTAAGAGCATATGTGCTTTTAAGGTCTTTAAAAGGCATACTGTATGTTCACTGAAGCATTATTCATAATAATCAAGATATGGAAACAATTTAAATGCTCTTCAATGGATGAGTGGATAGAAAAAATATGGTATATACAGGGGTGGGAAAAAATGGGTTTACACTTAGGAGTACACAAAACAGTTTATTCTTGTATTATTATTTATTAATTATTGTATTATTTTCCATACAAACAATGGTAAACCTACCTTTGCCCCACCCTGCAGTAGTCTTCAGTGAAACCAAGGTTTGAGTTCAGATGATATGACTTCAAATTTCATTCTCTTAGTACCAGTCCGCCTCCCAAAAAGTCAAGGGAGACTAAAGCCTCCAGATAATTAGAAACACATGTGAACTCGTCGGATCACTTCTCCCCCACTGCTATCTGTGCCAGCTAATATACTACCCCTTCTTGGAGGTCTGTCCTCCATGGTTTTAGAGCT
Source organism: Mormoops blainvillei (assembly GCA_004026545.1). Taxonomy (NCBI): domain Eukaryota; kingdom Metazoa; phylum Chordata; class Mammalia; order Chiroptera; family Mormoopidae; genus Mormoops; species Mormoops blainvillei. Next base: position 64,827 of record PVJD01003403.1, on the reverse strand, counting down.
TTGGGAAACCTATGGATGTGAATTCAAATCCAGTTCTGTTTTATACATTGTGTGATGTGGAATGGATTGCTTAACCTCTATGAATAATTCTTACCTCTCAGGGTTGTGTTAAACAATGAGTATGTTGATTTATGTAGAGTGTTCTCTTCATGACTGGCATATAGTAGGTGTTTATTAATGTAGCTCCTGTCTGCTACCTATGCCAGAAGACTACTATATTTCCCATAACTAGAACTATTTTCTTTCTTCGTGGATTTATGGATCATTGTTTTATCCTTCTATAAGGATATCATGATTATTTAGTGATGCTCCATTTCTCCAATTAACTTGTGAAGTATCTGATGTCAAAAATGACATTTTATAACCAACTATCTTTGCTCACACACCCCAGGGTGGGGAATGGTGCAAAATTTTGTCATTAAGATTCTGGCACAGAAATTCTATCATGTCAGGAAGAGACTATGTGAACAATTCTTTAAATATTTTAAAAGTTCAATGAGTCCAAATTAGCAGATCCCTATGAAAACTAGAAGCCTAATAAAAAGAAGTTGGACACTGATCAAATATATGTGAGATTTAAAATGTTCCATAGTTATTCTTAACTCTAATCAGAGATATTGTGGATAATTATAATAATATTTTGAAATAGCTCCATATTAAATAATAGTCACCTGCGGAATTGAGTGAACTAATTAGGTCACTGGGGCATTATGGTGACCTCGGCACATTAAAAAACTACCCAACTGACTATGTGATTGACATTAATACTGAGCTATATTGTGAGTGAAGCATTGCAAAGGCCATCAGTTTATATTACCCAAAGCTGTTTGAGAATGGACTGAAAAAAAGACATAGGATAAAACTTTATGGACACATTTTTCATAATGGTTTTGAGAATATGGTGAATTATACATTCGATTATTTAAATAACAAAAAAAAACATAGGATTAACCATTAAAAAAGTCTTAGACACACTTTTTGAAATAATAAGCAAATCAAAAAACATGAGTTCTTAAGAATAAGAAATGTGTAAGAAAGTACAAAATAATGCTATTCTATTAATACAAGTATTATTTTATGGAACATGATTATACTAAAGGAATTCAGTCTTCTTTCAATTATGGTGAATAATGCAAAACAACAAACCAAATAATTAAAATGAAACTACCAAAGAAATTGAATAGCTTATCCTAATATTTTTTTCTGAGAAAACATAAGTACATGAGGGCCAGGAAGGAATAGCAATAAGCATAGAATAATGATCACTTCATCTATTAGAAATCAGGACTCTCCAAAAAATCCAGGTGACTTGACAAAGTTCACTAAGTGATTTGTCATAGAGTCACTTATTCATTCATTTACTTATTCATTAATTATATCTATACACACATTTGGTTTAATATTTATTGAGCACATGTGCACCCTGTACTAAACACTAGAGAGAAAATGCTCCCAACCAGGTCACTGCCCTCAAGGTAGATCATAATTTATAGGAGGTCCCAGGTACATATTCAACTAATTATGATATACAACTATTGTCACTTTAATTGGGATGTAATATCTTTGCCTGAGGTTATCAGGAAAAGCTCTTCAAAGAGTTGACATCTTTGCTAGGCTCTGACAGGTAATGGGGCTGATGAGAAAGGGTGGAGGTGGTTAGGGGAGGTATTCATCAGACAGGTTAGGTTAGAAGGAAGTCTAGCCATCTCAGGCAGAGTACAAAGTAACCTGGACTATTTGGCAAGTAACAGCGTAGCTGTATTATAGACTTGAGAAATAGAAGCATGAGTAGAGGTTAGAAAACTAGTTGGGAATAGTTTTTAAGGGTCTTGTTGCCAGGTTAAAAGGGTTGTTGGGCTTTATCACATGAGCAAAATAGCTGATTTTATTTCGAGAGAGAATGTCATAAGCAGATATTTATTTTAAAACGGCTCTAGCTGAAGTGTGAGATGAATTGGAGTTGAAAAATACTAGATAAGGGGAAAATTACTAAACTCAGTAATAGGATAATGGGATAGAAATCATATAATTTATTATCTTAATTTTTAAACAATGGAATTATTCTTCTAACTATCCATTGACCTCTTGACTGGTTTCAATAAAACAGATATCATTTGAGAGCTTAAAAGATCAAAAGTTTAAAATAAATTAATAAAAACCAATTAGTTAAAGCTAATAAAAATAGTTCAAAGAGAAAATATTTACATAAAATATATTTAATTAAATGTATTAAATTCATTATTAAATATATAAATGGGATAAATGATAAGGTGCTAGATAATAACAAAATGCTTCATTTCAACAGGGAAAGAACTTACTCAAGTGATGTATTATCATTGGCTCAGCAGACTTTAGTTATTTAAAACCTAATCTTTGTTTTTCATTTGGAACACATTACTTTGTATAAACCAAGAGAGGAAAATATTTACATTAAAATAAAAGTTATTGAATGGAAAAAAGAATATGTTTGAAGAAAGAAATGAAACTTTAAGTTTACTTTCCTTTGGAGTGCTTTAGTGGGAAATGAGCCTGGGTTCATACTGACCTAGGAAAAATGCTCGTTTTCTAAATATTAGAGATAGGGTAGTATCTGATTCAGAAGATTCAACCAGTTGCCTAAACTAAATCAATCAGAGTATCTTGACTAGGAATTTGAAACTGGTATACAGGGACCCTAGTAAGTCATCAGAAGTGTGAAGCTGGGGGAACAAGTAGGGACAGGGTTGTCCTCCGTGTTTCAAGTATATGCAAAGGAGAGAATGTTAGTCTAAAGGGATAGGAAGTAAAAGTAAACATCCGGAAAGAGACTAGAGGGCAGGGAACCCTGAAAGAGAAAAATCAGAAAAAGTAACTAGCTTAGTTGCTACTTTATATGTTCTGCAGTAAATGTCTTTATGATTCCCTTGTATCTTTGCAATATATTTTTAATTGTTTGTTCCACATTGCTTCTATGGATTTATCTTTGATGTCAAGTAATTCCCAACCAAGACATGTATGTTTTCTCTATCAACAACAAAGTGTGGCAAGAAAAGTGAATATCCTTGGACAAGAAAATATTCTCAGATTAAACATTCCCACAAATTAATGATAGGCAAATTTACCCTCCTAGCTTTACTTCTAAATTATTAATAATTAATATAATTATTTAATAATAATTTTAATTATTAAAAATTCAGAATATATGAATTTTTAATATAATTTCTAGATTTATTCACTACATAAAAGAGGGTCTCAAAATTCTGAAAATGGATGTTTAATGTTTACATGGCATTTCATAGATGTCTGAAAGAGTTTTCCTCAAGCATCTTCTAAAACCTCAGTCTAATGTCAAAACATGCTCCTCTCTGAGTGAGAAAAGCTGCTAACTGCCTGGGTCTGAGAAATGAAGTTAACATGCACTAGGATATAGGGATCCTCAGAAAAGAAATTCCTATTTTCTCAATTCCTATCACCTTTTACTAGTATTTTCCCAGCACTTAGTATGCCTAGGAACAGATGCATAGATGTATGATGGATAAGTGATGGAAAAGGATGGATAGATGAATGACTGAATGAAGCCTTAATCTCTTAAGGAGCAGGCAGTACATCTTTCATCTGCAATTACATACTTCCTGCTGTTAGTTAAATAAGTGGAAGGTTTAACAACCACTCACAAAATCTCTAAAATTTTCCTCCAATTCACTCTGTGAAATAAAGCTACAGCCAATGATTTCTCACCTAACAGTAAATCTCTAAAAGAATGACCCTCAACCATTTTGAATGCAAAACAAAGCATCTGCTGCATGTAATTACAGGAAAGAGACAGGAGATCCAGAAATAAAGCAAATATAAATGTTGAAGAACTGTCTTCTTCAATCACTCCTAACAGAGACTTGTATTTATTAGTTTTTATAAAAACTTGATTATCCTTTTTATGGCTCCAGCTGTCCAGTATTTGATTTAACCAGAAAACATGCTAGCAATTTGCTCCTGAGTATGGACATATTTTTTTCAGATCTAGAAGTTATGGTAATGACTTTGCTGTTCTTTCCTTACAGGAATCAGTAGTTCCTTTAGAATGAAAAGTGCGTTTCAGACACAAGATATTGAGAAAGGAACTCTGTCAATCAAGAAACTGTACTGTTAGGCTAATTTTGGAAAGCTTGCCCTGAGGAAATTATCTAAGTTGAATATGATGTATATTGTATTTTTCTGTATGCAAAATTACCATAAGCTACAGAAGTCATATAGAATATGTTATCTATTTAAATGAAAAATTTTGAGGACCATATAGATATTGATTGTGCTGCATGATTAAAAGAATTTTCATTAGTGAGTCTCTGTGTAGACACCATACAAGGAAAAAAAGTTATCTATCCTCCCTTCTTTCTAATCCATCCACTCATATCATGTTTCTTCCTGAGGTCTGAATCCAGTAAGATTTCACTTTGGCTTTGGTTTAGTAATAATATCGAGGCATATGTTTTATTCAATTCTATTGCATGTTTGGATCCTCAAATGATGGCTAGATTTAGTATTGCTCTAGAGAAATATTAATTATTTATAATTATGGGATTTGATTCACCATGAGCGAAGCAATTAGAACATTAGATGTAATAGAAAATAAGCAATACATAATAAGCTCCACCGTGGGTTTCTCTCTCCAATTTTATCTAAAATTGAGATTTTAACAAAAATGTTCCTGTTCTTAAATATCCATTAGTTCAAGTGTGATTAAATTAGATGTGTGCTCAGTCAGTGTGCTGCTGCTGAGGAAACCCTTTGGGGTCTGAGGAGACTAATGGGAAACTATAAAGCTGTTTGAATAAACAAGAGTGTAAATCATTTATGGGTTTAGTCAGCTCTAACTCCAAGAATATACAGGCTTGGAAAAGAATTATCCAAACAGTATTTCTTCTTTGGGCTGCTGTTCAGAGAAAACAATGAGTTTAGACTGAAAGGAACAGATTTCAAAAAGAACTAAAGAGAAACGTTTTGAGCACCTTACCAAATTCAGTTAAAAGAGAGGAAAAAGTAATGCATTTTACCATGTACATTTATTTCTTCCCCTTTTACTTTCCTGAAGGAAATGTGATAGGAAAAGTATTAGCTCATGTAGGCTTTTGAATTACAGGTTTTTAGCCAATAATGTATTACAGATTTACAAGACCCCACTGAATGATAAAACTATACTTCTCTTACCCAACCATTCTGAAATCATGGTCTGCATAGCAAAGGCATACAAAACAGGTAATTTGATAAGATTATGCCAAAATACCAATTTTCATACCTAAGTGGTCCTTATTTATTTATTATATATTAGATCCATCTGGGAAAGTGTTTTACCAAATAACAGGCTTTTCCTGAGACCCAGTTTGGTGCCTTTTACAGGGGATGGATAAAACTGCCAACCAGCAAATAGAGCTAGTAGTTTAAACTATGTTTGCATAAGTTTAAAACCCAGTCAAGAGTGAAGGAGGTGAAAGGTGGTAAGGCAAAAACATCTGTTCTAACAGCCTGGAAGAATTTATAACAACCAGCAAGATTCAATTCCTATACACCTTCAGATGCCTTGAGGCAATTCCATAGTTAGAGCTCATTGTGTATAGAATGTAAGGAGATTATTTTTAGATGGCTTTTAAAAAGCAGGAGTAATACCATATTCTTGTATTCCTGAAACTGAGAAGTAATGGAATTTCAGAATCTGGACACTGTACATAGCTCTGGTATTTTTTTCAGACTGACTTCTCAGACATTCAGAAACACATTGCTAATAGCACTTCCTCTCTCCTGCTTTCAATTAGCACTAGTTACTGGGGCTGATGTTCCCAGAAAGAGACACCTTGTTAAAGTCAGTGTAGCAAATGCAGTAGCTCTTCGTAAAACTGCAAATAAGTTTGCTAATATTGTGTAGTGATTATCTGGGATATTTTGGAATAAGTTTAACTTCCTGCCATGTCTGCAATTATTTAAGTGGTTTAATAGGGATTCCAATGAATAAATTTTAAAAGGTTCAAGCCATTTCCTATCTTCATGGCAGCCAAGGACAGATCCCAATTCCATCATTCTGCACCTAACAAAAAGAGCTTCAGAATTTGAGATTTATGACTTGGATTTATAATGCACTGATATTTGCTACACATATCAATAAGTTGTATAATTTAATATATAATAATATATCATTTAATTTTATGATCACTGTTGAAATTATGCTTCCAAAAATAACATGACAGATGAGTCCTTGCCTGATAACTAAGGGAAGATGATTGCTTTGCTCTGAATTAACAGACATCTTTCAGCTCTTTTTATTCTTCCTTTTCTCTAACAATCCAAAAGCACAAACTAAATCTATTTGTCTATAAATTGTTCATCAAAACAAAACAAAACCAGAAAAAGGAAGAAAAGTAACAGTGTCTGTGAATCTATTTGTTGAAAAACTCCCAGGGGAGCCTCATTTCTTTGTACAAAATAAATTTTTAAATATTTTAAAAATTCTCACTTGATATTTTTTATTGATTTTAGAGAGAAAAGAAGGGAGGAGGAGGGAGAGAGAAAGAGCGAGAGAGAGAGAAATATTGATATGAGGGAGAAACATCAATTGGTTGCCTCCTGTATGCACCCTAAGGGGATTGAACCCACAACCTAGATATGTGCCTTGACCAGAATCGAACCCACAACCTTTTTGTGTACCAGATGACACTTTAATTAATTGAGTTCCCTGGCCAGGGGTAGAAAATAAATTTTTGCACTGATAAGGGATACATCAAATTCTAGGAAAGCTTGGCCTGCAGTCACCCATCATTTATTGTGAAGGTAGTACTTCTTCACTGGTGGTGTACACCAAAATAATTCACTGGGCTTTTAAGACTGTATCTCCTTTAGTCCCAGCCCCAAGGCTGTGGTCCAGCTGTCTAACTGTTATTACACACCCTCATAGGATTCCTGTGTGTCCTACTCTCTGTTTATACTGTGGTTCTTGTACACAGCAATTATGATTTTTGGTAATATATTCACCTTAATGTCTTGCTCTTAGACTTAAGTTAATTCCAATTATCCTTCGTGGTAAATGCTATCTAGACTTAACCCAGCCAGGGATGACCAGCAAATAATGTTTTAAGTGAAAGCTCAGGGTCATGAAAATCTGTCATGGTAAATGCCAACAAAGAGTTCATGTCAGGACACTGAACTTAACAGAATCCAGAAGCAGGCTGACTCGAAGCAGGATGCTTCAGAGGGAACTAAATCAGCACCAAGGACAGCACCAAGGGAGTTCGTTGAAACTTGGTTTCCATGGGGCTGCTTCGGATTTCATTCTAAGCTTTTTCAAAATTACCGAGTCAGGTCTAATTCCTGTACAATTTTGCAGACCTTGGATGGTTCTAAACCAGAAGTGTTTATCACATGTGGAGCTTTTTAAATCAATTCACATGTCTCACCTCCGATTCTCTAATTCAGACGCTCTGGGATGGATACAAGGATAAATATATATTTCATAAATCTTTACAGATGCATATGAAAGAACTCTGGGGTCTTCAGAGGCCTCAAACTCCTTACCATTTGATTGCTCAGCCTGATTGATCCTGCCAGCTTCCAGGCAGATAACAGATGTTCTGTCAGTGGGAAACCTGATCATCAATATGATTTTTTATAAAGGAGTTTTCATTATTATTCTGATAAAAATACATGAGTAGAGCCTCAACTAGTCTTCACTACCTTCTTGCTTATTTTTCATTCTTTCGACTAACCATTTCTTTTAGTACTACTCCTTTGTTATGGGTTAAATTGTGTCTCATAGATCATACGTGGAAATGGGAGAATGTGACCATATGTGGAAATGGGAGCTTTATTGAGTTAATCAAGATAAAATTAAGACCATTAGGAAAGGCCTCAATGTTTACAAAAAGGAGAAATTTGGTCACATATATGGACATATACACAGAGAAGGTAATTGGAAGAAACACAGGAAAATGATAGCCATATATCCATGGCAATATATATAGAAAAAAAGCAAGGTTGATTGCCAGAATAAAGAGTTAAAGAAGGGTACTCCCCTAGAGATGCCAGAGAGAGTGTGGCCCTATGGAGTTTGATCTCAGACTTTCAACATCCAGAACTGTGAGGTAGTACATTTCCATTCTAAGCCACCCAGTTTTTTTTCTTTGTTATGGCAGAACTAGAAAACTAACGCACCCGTCATGAGCTACATATTTATGTAGTATTTCACAGTTTACAAAGTACTCATATTACACAGTCAATATAAGTAGCTAAGCGAAAAAATTTTTGGTAACATGTTAATTTGACAGATGAGAAATAGAGATTCAGAAAAATTGAATGAGTTTACAGACATCATAAAAAATTTAGTAAGTGGTAGGAACCAGAGGCAGAAGCTTGTGATCCTCACCCTTTCCCACCTTTGACACTTGCAATAATTTTCCAATCAAAATGAGAAAACACTTGCTCCTACTGTAAAAATAACTTCATATCTTAGAAATTTCAAATTCTTTAGCTTTTTGTTATTGAGTCATCAAATTCTTTAGTTTTGATTCAAAGCTATTAACAACAAACATCAGGATTGAAAGTTGTGTGAGTTTGCAGAGAGAGAAACAGAGGTTCAAAACTCCTTTGCTATTAATTAAATATATGGTTATAAGTAAGTTAGGTATCCTATCTGAAACATGGTTTTTACTGTTAAAACTTAAACATTGGTAATTATCATGTAGGGCTGTTTGGAAATATAAATGAGATAACATATATACAGCTTGCAGCAGAGGCCTTGAGGATGGTGGATATTTAATGATTGTTAAGTTCCCTCATTCATCCTCTTGCCTTAGATCAGTTGAATACCACTTCAGTATAAAAGCTTGTACTTTTAAACACATGCTTAAGAAACAATGATTCATCTTCATATATGGACAAGTCAGCATTGACTATTGATTAAAGTCTTATAGTTGACATGAGAAAAAAATCTGGACCACTTTAGTTTTATATCTTAGAGGCTAGGTAAAACAAGGATAAGCTAGAGAAACTTTTTCACCTTTTGATTTTGAGACATTTAGCATTTGATTGTTATTTACTCAGGAATACATGTTCTTACCTCTAATCTGGAATACACAAAGGAAGTAAGCCAGAGGTTAAGGATTCGATCACATTGATTGTTCCTGGATCCTTGTGAACCATAGAAATCACTGGGAGGGATGGTTCAATGGTACTGTGTAGAATGCAGCAAAAGAAAAACCTATGGTCAAGAAAACTGTCATCTCTTATTTCCAGAACCAGACTATAATTTGTGACCTTAGCCACAATGGAGCCTGGTGTCATAGACCAAAAACTCTCTAAACATCTACCAGTTATAACAAAACACTGACATTTTAATAGTTTAAAATACAATTGTTTGCATAGTCAGATTCTTTCATGGCAGGGAATTGGATAATAAACATTTCAGCAAACTGAGCTGAATATAATGTTTTAAACAAATAAATTATTGTGGCCTTGGCCAGATGGTTCATTTGGTTGTAACATTGTCCCATACACCAAAAGGCTGTAGGTTCGATTCCCAGTCAAGGCACATACCTATGTTGTGGGTTTGAACCCCACTCAGGGCACTTACGGGAGGCAAGAATTCATGTTCCTCTCTCACATCAATGTTTCTCTCTCTCCACCTCCCTCTCTCTCTCTCTCTAAACAGTATACATATCCTTATGTGAGGATTTTAAAAATAATAACAATTTTAAAATAAATAAAATAAATCATTGTCTACTGATATTATACTCCCCCAATTTTTCCCCACAGGTAATGTCTAGAATACCAGTGGTTAGGAAATATTCTATCTAAGATCAAATACTGACAGATTAATGCAGAATAGGGCATTAAGGATTTAAAAATAAAATTCAAAGCATTCAAGGTTGGAGCTCTGCAGATGAAGTAATGTCTCTTAAGCAAGGTAGAGATTGGGTTGATCTGAAAACGGAGGGTAAGCACTGCGAGACTGAGTTAAAAAAATGAAGAAATTAAATAGGCTTAACTTTGATATATTGCTCCCAAATGATTTTCAGGCAGATAAAATATATTTTAGTTGCTGTGGGTAGCAAAAACAATATGAGATTTATAATACCTGAATGGTTGATAATATTAATTTTATTTCTACAGTATTTGGATTATTTTAAAAGATAGAATTCAAATTTGTTATCTATTTTCTGAATCTCTTTGTTTTTATCTCTTTTTTCTCAAAAAATTATTTTATCTGTAATATATCTTTATTGGTGACACTAATTGTTCATTCCAATAATTGCTTATTGAAAATAATTGTTCATGCAATAATTATTGGTTGAAAATTTGGGAAAATAAAATCAGATAGAAAAAATAAAATGCATTTATGATCCCACCACTAAGCAAGAATGATTTTTAAAGATTTTTAAAATTCTATTACAGTTGTCCTAATTTTCTCCCTTTGCTCTCCTCTGTCCATCTCATCTCCCACTCCCACAGTCAATTGTCACACTGTTGTCTATGCCCATGGGTCATTTGTACAAGTTTTTTAACTAGGGCACTCGAAGTGCTTTTTTTTTCTGATGTTTTTCTACATGTATATTTTAACATATTTGAGTAGTGATTGATATAGCTTTTAAACTCCCTTTTTGCATATATTATTATATTATATACAAACCATTGTTTTCTTCAAAAACATACTTCTATATGGCACTGGAATAGTCTACATCATAGTTGTACCAAGACATTTCTTAAACAGTTCCAATAAGGTGCCATTTATATTGTTTCTAACTCTGCATTATTTTATATAGTGCTGTGTTGAAGCTCCTTACATGTGGAATTTTGTTGGAATTTCTGTGAAGTTCTTGAGTAATGATGTCAAATGGCTTCTTTTTAGGTGATCTGGATTCATATTACCAAATTATTTTTAGGGGGAGGAGGGATCGAGAAAAAGGAAAAAGGACTAATGGATATGAATAGCAGTGTGGTGATTGTTGGGGGAGGGGGTAGAAGGGGACTAAATGGTAATGGAAAAAGTACAATAAAAATTAAATTTAAAAAGATTATATCTACTTATAATTTAAACCAGTAGGAGGGTATTAATATGCTTATTATTAAACTCACACATACAAACATATACATAAAACATAAAATGCATCTCAATATTATATCCCATTATTTTTTAGTTTGAAAATCTTTGGTAAAATAAAGTTTTGTCTTGCTTTAAAAGGCACACAATTTTAAAATAGGAAAAAAAAAACATCTTTTTACTCATGAAAACATTGAGAACCAGAAGCGTCAAATAATCTGCCTGAGGTCATTCCACTAGCAAAAGTCAGTCAGGACATTCGACATCCAGTCTAGTACCCATTTCAATTCACTGTAAAGCCTTTAAGTACTTCAAAGGACCATTAGAGGTAAGATTCCTAAACTTATCATCCTTTTAAATTATTTCCTAATGAAAATCTTTAAGCAAAATATTAACATTTTAGCTATACATGACATTATTTTTACTCATAAGACATGGATAAGTACCAACATTACATCAAGTAAAAGAGGTATTGTTGATTTTCCTTTTTTTATTGTTGTTCAAGTACAGTTGTCTCCATTTTCCTGCCATCACTTTCCCCCACCCCACCCACCTCCACCTCCCACCCTCAATCCTACCCTGCTTTGGTTTTGTCCATGGGTCCTTTATACATGTTCACTGATGACCTTATAAAAGGTACTTGATTCAGGTACTTGATTAAAGGTACTTTAGCTTTAGGAAAGGAACATTATTTCCAACTATTCAAAGTAATTGCGGCAATCAGAGTGATGCACCACTCAGGTCTCTTGTTGTAGAGATATAATTTTCCGATAGCCCCAGCTGTCATACACTGAATCCACCACTGCATTTGCACTAAGATCATACTTTTCAGGGGCACCTCTGAAACAAAGACTGTGTGTCAGAGAAGCTAAGGTGCCTGTAAGATGGGAGACTCTCCTAATGGGTGGCATGGGATTGAGGACTCCTAATTTTCCTAGCTGAATTCTTCTTAAAATTGTGCTGCTGTCTGAGACACTTTCTCCTCCAAGCCTCCCTCCTGCTAGCTCTTTATTCTCAGGCATCAGTTTTGCATCATGGTCTAAAGACTCTCCCTAAATTTTCTTACTCCTTCTCCATTACACTCCATTACTCTTTTTCCAATCTAATTTGTGTCTTACAGTCTACTTCTCAATGGATCTGAACTAACACAGAAGACAAAGAATATAAAGTGCTGTTGGATTCATTCATGAGCTCATGATTTCTTTGCATAAAGATAAATAGATATCATTTAATTATTTTTTTAAAAACTCCCATAGCTGATGGGATGTTCTCACTGCTGATCCCTGAACTGGGTTTGGTGTTCCAAAAATGTTTTTAGAAGATCTAGGCTAGCTTTATAAGGAACAAGAGGTAGAATACTTGTTACCTAGTCAAAACCTTTGTTTACTTTAAAATACAAAACATATATGTTTAATTTAACTATAATATATATTCTAGAGGTAATTAGCTGTACACTAATCAGAAATCCACAGGTGGTGACAGAAAGTGTTTTTATTGAAATCTGCAGCAGAGGGCATGTTAATTATCACAAGGGATATTAGACATAATTTTCATTGATGAAATGATCTTTTTAAAAGATAGACAGTTGCATAGATTTTAAAAACTCTCCCTCCTTGAACGAACTTTCAGGGCAAAGCACCAAATCTACAACTTCACTCGACTACACACACATGCATGCACTTCTGGAGGTCTCCAAATTGTAGCTAAACAGAAGGCTAGATGATTGAATATTAGCACATCATCAACCTTGGGGGAAATTTTTATCTCAAGGTGCTTCGGCTGAGTTCCTTAAGAGAGAGAACAAGTGGAGAATTAACCAAACTTACAAGACCATGTTAAATGAATGTGTGTGTATGCCTGTATGCACATGTGCCTACATATTTACCTACTAATAAATATTTGTATTTGTGGTAAAATTTAGACTGATATCTGATATAGAGGTTTTAGTAAAGATAATACAGTCACTACCTAGCTCTATTCGGGGGGTTATGAGACCTGACAATTGTTGAAGGACCAAATTTCCTTAGGTTAGTTAACAAAAATATTTATGTTTTATGCCAGATACCTAAAAGTTTAGGGTGTCTGTGAATTGTGAGAAGAGTGGATGGGAAATTCTTGAACTTCTTTCATCTGTTACCTATCTCCAGCTCTCCGTTTAGGTTCCTTTCAGATTTGTCCACAGGGACTCTCACAGTTTTGTGAGATTCAGCTGCTGCAATTGGGCCATTCAGTCAAGGTAGCAGGATTTTTTCTTACTGAGCTTCCACAGCATAAAAAGGAAAAAAAAAGTTTGTTTGTTTTTTTAACTCACGTAAAAGCAAACTGAAATAGAGGACTTTCAGTTAATGAAATATGTCATAAACATTTTTATCCGTTAGGTTCTTTGCCAGAATACTACATCATTTATTCCCATCTTTAGTAGTGTTAAACCCAACTTACATTCTGACTCTTCAGAAAACCTATTCCTATAGCAGAAACATACTGGTCAAATCCATTTACAGAAGTGCCTTCTTGGAGGAAGGTATAAAAGAGTGAAAAAAAAAGGAAAATCCAAATTTTTAGACAATATATCCTCTAAGGAAGACTTAAATTGTATTGAAAGGTAACAAACTTCAATCACACAAGATTATATCCCAACAATGCAAAATTATCTCAAGCTTAATAAAAATTTTACAAAACCAAATGCAAATGGTTCATGCCAATCAATATCATTGATAGACTGTATACTTTGGCCAGGACTGGAGAAGGAAAAAATTAATTAAAATAAAATAATAACATAAACTCTGTTTTACACATATATAATGATAGCAAAAATTATAGTATTGTATTAAAGAGACTGTAATGTGTGTAGCTGTGCTGCATATGACAACTACATCATGAAAGATGGGTGAGAGGAAACAGACTTAAATAGTTACACATTTTGAATATTTCCTGTAAAAAGGTAAAATCTAAACTCTGAGTAGACTGAGAAAAGCAAAGGATGAATATTTCAAAATCTAGAGCAGCCAATAAAAATTAAAGCAAAGTGATATAGTTTAGCTAAAAAAACAATAGATAAAATAAAATTTAAAAAATAGGTATTAAATCAAAAAAGGAAAAAACTGAAACAGAAAAATAACAAACAACAAAAGGTATAAAACACAAAATAAAAAGGTACAAAATAGTACATCAAAATACAACCACATCCAAAATTCCCATAGAAAATAGTGAACTAATGCTTCAGTTGAAAAGTAGACAATTCACTTAGCATAATGTTCTCCAGGTCCATCCATACTGTTGCAAAGGGTAAAATTTTCTTTTTTATGGCCTAGTAGAATTCCACTATGTAAATGTCCCATAGTTGTTTTATTCACTTATCTATTGATGGACACTTGGGCCACTTCCATGTCTTGGTGATTGTAAATAATGCTGCAATGAACATAGGGCTGCTTCAGTTCTTTTGAAATAAGCCAACCAGTCAGAGGAAGAGAAATACCACATGATTTCACTCAGATGTGGAATCTAATAAACAAACTAAATCAACCAGCAAAACAGAGACAGACTCATAGATGGAAAGTAGATGACATCTAGTGTGGGGGGTAGGGGAGTGGTTAGAGGGTGGAAGGAGTGAGTCAAAAAGGAAAAATGACTCATGGGTATGGACAACAGTGTGGTGATTATTGAGGGTGAAAAGATTATAAGTGGACTAAAGAGTAATGAAAAAAATACAATAAAGATTATATTAGAAAAAAAAAAGTAGACATTGTAAGAATGGATTGAAAAAACAACTAAATATTGTCTAAAGAAATCCACTACAAATGTGAAGATGAAAAGTCAAAAGTAAATGGTAGACAAAAATATATCACATAATAGTAAACTTTGGAAAACAAAGGATATTTACAATGATAAAAGGATAGCACATATGGAAGACATAACAATTATAAATGTCTATATATTTAACAATGGAGTGTCAAACACATGATAAAATACTGACAGAAATTAAAGTAGAAATAGAAACGTTTATAAATATAGTTGTAGATTTAACAAACCTCTTACGACACTGGAATAAAACAGCTACATGCACATACCAAATGAAAAAGATATAGATGTTTATAACTCTGTCAACCCCATTCACCTAAATGAATGTAAACAGTTATACAATTAAAAATTTTAAGTGCAAAAATACATTCACCAAGATGGAATATATGCTGGATTATAAAACAAATCTCAATGATTTTGAAAGTATTGAAATAATACTTAGTATGTTGCCTAACCAAAATTGAATTCAATTAGAAATTAATAAAAATAAAATATATAAGAAAACCTAGCTCACATATTGATAAATTTAAAACTTGCCTAAAATAATATACAGATTAAAGAAAAAAGACAATAAGACATAGAAAATATTATAAATTGAATGGATGAAATACTATAAAACCAATTTGATGGCTTCAGCTAAGTCAATGCTTAGAGGGATATCTATAGCTATAAATTATTATATTAGATAAGGATAAAGCTGTAAAAATGAACTTAAAAGAAGTAGAACAAAATAAATATTGAAGCAGAAGTAAGTAGAAAACAAATAAGTAGAAGATAACATTTTATTCTTTTTAAAAAAGTGAGTTACCTAAAATCTTAGATTCATTAAGAAAACAGGAGGAAGAGAGGCAGAGGGGATAAAGAGGAGAAAAAAATGGGAGAACTGTAATAGCATAATCAATAAAATATACAAAAAAAGAAATGAAAAAAGAAAGTGTTTTCACTAGTAATTCTACAAAATTAAAGAGATAAAAAAAGATTACTGTGATGCACTTTATGCCAAACTTAAAAACTTAGATGAAATGGACAAATATCTAAGGAAAATCTTAATAGTTTTCTATTTAAAAAATATATTTAATATTAAAATTCTTTTTGTAAGGGAAATCTAAGGTCCTGGTAGGTATAATGGTGAACTCTATGAAAGGTTAAAGTCAGAAATATTACCAATCTTAAAACATATTTCAGGAAATATGATGATGATGGCTATACTTTCTCTACTATTTTTTAGGCCAGCTTAACCCTTATACCAAAATTTGGCAAAGATATTACTAAAAATAAGGAAAAAAGGAAAAATTAAACTACAGACCATTATCCCTTACACAGCAATTCCTTTTCAATATTAGCATTAAAATTCAGTACATAATAAAATAGTCCAGCATGATCAACTGGGGTTCATCTCAAGAATGAAAGATTGGGAATGAGGGATCCCAGATAGCAATAGAGGAAAACTCTGAACTCAAGTCCTTCCATGGACACTAAATCTGTCCCTACAGGCAGAATAATTACTCCCAAAGAACTGAGGCTTGACTGAATAGTTCTGTACAACAAATGGGAAAGAGGCTACATAGAAATGGGTAAGAAAGACAGAAACATGGCATCCTGGGAACATCACCCCAACACACTGACCTGCAATAGGGAGGGATCACTGAGGGGCTACTTGCAAACTTACACAACCTAGGGAACAGGAGGAAAAAAGACTGGTTTAAATGACACAAAGATAACAGGAAAGGAATCTATTTAGTAACCCTAGAACATCCGCCAAATGGAAGAACTGAAGGAACCTCCTCTGGTGTCAGGGGCACCAGAGAATGTTATTTCTTCCACTTCCCTTCCACCCTAATTGCACAGGCAGAAGCATGCATGATTTAGACACTCTAGCAAGCCTGCCAAGGCCAACCATATGCATTCCAGCACCCAAGCCCACACCAGTTTCCTGGTTTGCCTCCAAGTATCCTCAAAGGCCATGCTCCCTGCAGCTACATCTCCTGTCCCAGTGCATCTTTCCACTGGGATCCATGAACCTTACACCCACTCCAGCTAAAGCTCCAGGCCCTGATTGCCCCTGGGACTTCCCTAAGCCTTAGCCTGCTCCACCTACAATTCCAACTGGTCTATCAACGTAGTCTGAGCATGGCTTGCCACTGGGATACCACATGGCTGATGAGTACTCTAGCTAAAGCTCTGACCTTGATGTGGCTGGCTCATCTCATCAAATTCCTCACAGAGGAGTAGTTGGAGGTCGCTCCAACTATAGTTCCAACCAGCCTGACAAAGATGTCCCAGTGTGGCTTGCCCAATGGACTCCAAGCAACCTGTATCTACTACAACTATAGCTCTGGACCCCAGTGTAGATGGCCCCTCAGACTCACCAGAACCCGAGTCCCCTACAACTACAAGTTCAATTGGCCTGCAAGTTGGATCCAATGCAGCTTGCCCATGGGACTTCCTAGAGCACATGCCCGCACCCCCAAATACAGCCCCGAAGACTGGCATGGTTTACCTGTAGGAATAATCACAACTGAAGCCCTTTCTAGTTACAGCTACAGTTTGCCTGCCAAGGAAGCCTAGTGTTTTGTAGAGTTCAAAAATGAGAAAACACATGCAAGGTAATTACCATAAAACTTGGTATAATAAACATTTGGAAAATATAAGCTATTAGTAGTAGTAGATTTATTACTATTTTTATTATAAATAATAGTAAATAATTTATGAATTAATAGAAATGACTGAAGAAATTGAAAAGGAATTGGGATTATTCTTTTCATAATTCTTTTAGAAAAGGTAACTGAAAAGGGTTTAGGGTTTTCTCCTATAGCAAATAATCAAAATTATAAGTTTATAAACTATACTGGAACAATTTGAGAGGCCTAAAGAATAATTTTGTCTCTTATTTTCAAAAGACACAATAGTTCTATAGGTTACCCAATCCCTGGTGGAAGTGGGACATGGATAATTTAAAAAGAAGGGTCATAATAGGAGTCTTCCATATGTTAGGCATTGACCTTCCCGAAATCACAGAGGTTATGCCAGACTACCACTTACACGGGATATTTCTTTTTAATCCTGGATCTTTAGCAACTACATGTGTCTTTTGGGGAATAAAATCCTGCCAAATGGCTTCAAAACTGCAATTATAATGCCTCTACATGAGACAAAGGTGGCAGATTGGAGTGTGAAAATTGCTGAGGAGATCTCCTGTCAATCTACTCTTGATAATGCTCTGGCAAGAATCTTTCTCAACTGGCTGCTGCCTGGAGTGCTAAAACGCGCTTCTACCAGAGAGCCGGCTTGGCTTCAGAGGAGGAAGTGTTGCTGATCTTTCCTCTCCATAAGTTCTAGGAAAAGGCATGTGAAAAGTGCCATCTGTGATACATGACTCTTTCTGGTCTAATGCAGGACTTTGACAGTATTAATAGATGAGTGTTGCAGCAACTTCTCACAAAATACAGCTGTCCGGAAATTGTATGGCCCTTCTTTTTAAATCTACCATTGCCATCTCTAGAAGAATTGATCAGGGTAAGATTTAGTATTATCATTCCAGGTTCTGTCACAAGTGAAAAGGAAGTAGAGTAGTAGATGAACAGTAAGAAAACGTTGTGTGACTGGTTTGATATTCATATCCTCGTATCGGGTGTCTGAGAATATTATTTAAAGCCATTCAGAGACCTTCAGATATATATTTAGTTTACATTATTATTATTTTTTTTGATGAGTAAAGGTGCAGTGGAGGGGTAAGGGTATTATTACTAGACTTTGGGTCCACAGAATTCTGTAGCATTTTTGCATAAGTAATTTTTTTTTAATTTTTAAATTGTTTTTTTATTTTTCAGTTACAGTTGACTTATAATATTATATAGTTTCAGGTGTGCTCACTTGTGATTAGACATTATGTAACTTAAAAAATGATCATCTTGATAAGTCTCATACACATCTGACACTACATGTTATACAATATGTATGTATAATTAGAATACATATAATATGTATGCAATATATTATACAATATGTATATGTATATACAATTAAAATGTTATTGACTATATTCCCTATGCTGTACTTTACATCCCCATGACAGTTCTGTAACAGCCAATTTGTACTTCCCAATCCCTTTACCTTTTCACCTATCCCCTCAACATCCCTCCCATCTGGCAGCAGTCAAAATATTTTCTGTATCTATGAGTCTGTTTCTGTTCTGCTTGTTCATTTATTTTTTAATTCAGTGAATAATAGATATGAATTTATTGCCATTTTGCTGTTCATACATTTGATTTTTTTTCTTCCTATTAAAAAAGACCTTTTAACATTTTATATAATACTAGTTTTGTAGCGATGAACTCTTTTAGCTTTTTCTTGTCTGGGAAGCTCGTCATCTGTTCTTTGATTCTATAATAGGAGTAATAATGCTTTTAGGACCTTCTTTTTCATGACTTTGAGTATTTCTTGCCAATCCTGTCTGTCCTGCAAAGTTTCTGTGAGAAATCAGTTGACAGTCTTATGGGGGCTCTCTTGTAGGTAACTTAACTGTTTTTCTCTTGCTACTTTTAAGACTCACTCTTTGTCTTTAATATTTGCCATTTTAATTGCTGTGTCTTGGTGTGGGCCTTTTTGTAATTATCTTGTTTGGGACTCTCTGTGTTTTCTGGGCTTATATGTATACTTCCTTCACCAGAAGAAAAGCTTCCCATCATTATTTCTTTAAATATTTTCAATTCCTTGCTGTTTCTCTTCTCTTTTCAGCATCCCCATGATGAAAATGTTGATACATTTGGTGTTGTTCCAGAGACTCCTCAAACAATCTTCATTGTTTGGGATTTTTTTTGTTTTGTTTTGCTCCTCTGATTGGGGTGTTTTCTGTTACCTTATCTTTCAAGTCACTGATTTGATCCTCTGTTTCAGCTAATCTATTCTTGATTTCTTCTAATGTAGTCTTCATTTCAGTTATTCTAGTCTTCATTTCTGATTGATTTTTTAATGTTTTATATCTCTGATTTTATGCTTCCTAACTCTTTTTGACTTCTAACAGACATCAATAAGCATCCATATAACCAATGTTTTGAACTGTATCTGTTAGGTTGCTTGAGTTCATTTTGTTTATTTTAGTTCTTTTTTTTGGAATTTTGTTCTGTTTTCTTCCATTCGAGACATGTTTCTTTTGTCTCTACATTTTGGCTACTTCCCTCAGTTTATTTCTGCATATTAAGCAGGTCTATTACATCTCCTGGTCTTGGTACAGCGGCTTAGGTAGCAGTTTTCCAGTGGAATTCAGTTGCACAGTCTCCCCGGCCACCAAGCCAGGCACTGCAGGTGCACTCTCATGTGTGCTGTGTGTATCCTCACTTTGTATTTGAGCCTTGATGCTGCTTGCAAGTCAGTGGAAGGGACTGACCTCCAAGCCCACTGGCTGTGAGAATGAGCTGTCACTACAGTGGAATAGTTGCTGTGCAGGGGCCTTCCCCATGGAGCAGGACTTGTTGCAGCAGGGCTCTAAAACTTACTGAGTTTACCCCTTGACTGTGTCACTTGTGGAGGTGGTTTGGTGATGCTCTGGTTAGTCTGAAGCTGGCCACCAGATGTGTTGGCCTTGGGGCCTCCCAGGAGCTGCAGGTCAAGTTCAGTGCCACCTATGCCCCGCCAGGGGCCACCCAGCATGAGCTACAAAGCAATCTGCAGATGGTTGCCACTTGTACTGGGCTTGGAGGTGCCTGGGGGTGGCCAAGCTGTGAGCCGAGGCTGGCTGCCACTAGTGCCAGGTCTGGGGCTGCTTAGCAAGAGATGTGGGGTAAGCTGAAGCATGGCGATGCTTTTTGGGGGTTTGTGAACCTCTGAGACATTTTAGGAAAGTCTGTAGCACAAGCCAAGACTGGTCAGCTGCGTAGAAGCTGCTCTGATGGGCCTGCAAGTTGGGTGGGGCAGAGTCTCAGGGAATCACCGGGGCAGGGCAGAGACTCAGATATGGTATCTGCCTGTATCTTTATGGGGGAGAGGACTGGCTCAGCAAATAAACAATGGCTTCTTCCAGCACTTCTCTCTGGGAGAAAGCTGTCTCTCCAGCCTTCATCCAGAAGCCAGACAAGTCAGTTCCCTCCATAAGTCCTTAGCACCATTTGAGCTGCTGCCTCAGCACTGGGGCTTAGAGGGAGTGAGTCCGTCAGCAAGTAAATCTGTGTATGGGTCATTTAAGAGGAACACCTGGGACTTCAGAAACCCTCTGTCTCATTCCTCACTGTATGTTCCTTTAGGATTTTTCTCTTTGGGTAAACAATGCATAAATATTTCCCTCTAGGTCCATCTATACTCTCTTCTCATGACCCTCCCATTTTCTCTGCTGAACCGCACCCCCCAAAAGACAGACTCTTATTATCCACTGAATTAAAAACCAGGTAAGAGTATATCACATAGATAGGACATGGAATTTTATTAGCAGTAAAATGTATTTAACAAGTTTATTTCCTCATTATCCCGCATGTCACTTTCTAGGGTGTTATTGTCCCAGACTTCTCATTAGCACCTCATTATTATGCTGCTTTATATTGTGTTTGTTTTTAAGTTTCTCTGAAAAGCCCTGCTAACAAAATGTCACTATATGAATTCCCAAGATTTCTATTACCATATCACTGGAAATGTGTCTGAGATCTCTTAGAAAAAGAATAGTTCAGCAATTAGGGGCCTAAACTGCCAAGTAAAACAAATAAACTGTAGTCAAGGAGAAGTGACCAATGAATGCACATTGTCATCCTTAGGCTCCTGTTAATCCCTAACTGCTGGCAGACAGGTAGGGGGATAAATTCCACAGCTATTGTTCTGCCAGAATGCAATGTGAATACCCAATTAATTATTGGTCTGTCATGATGTTTAATTTAGATAAAAAGCCTCTTTAGTAAACTGCTGCTTTCCTGACACACAGTCAAAAATTACCTGACCGGGGCTTCCAGCCAAGGTGACGACGTAGGTAAATATGGTACTAGCATTCTCCCACAACTATATCAAAATTACAACTAAACTACAGAACAATCATTATTCAGAACTGCCTGAAGTCTAGTTGAACAGAAGTCCTACAACTAAGGATATAAAGAAGAAGCCACATTGACACTGGCAGGAGGGATGCAGATGTGGAATGGGCTGGTCCCACACCCACACGTGGCAAATAAAATCTGGATATTTTGCCTGCGGAAATAGATTTTAAAATGGATTTAAATGTAAAATGATTAGTACTTAACAAACATTCCTTATGTCACCCAATAGCTCAGTTCTATGATCTAACTTTATACACTATAAGCAAATGCAATGATGTAAAATGATTAGCTGAAATTTAAGTTTTATCTTTTGAAGCAACATGATTAAGTAACTATGTACAGAATATGTAATTACTCCCATATGATAAAAATATTATAATTCTTCCTAGGTAAAAACTTTTACAAACAACATTTGCTTATAAAACTGAGTCAATCTGATCATCAAAATAAGATACAGCTCAAAATTGCATAATCTTTATTTAGTTACTCATAAGCAGTATTAATATCTTGTATAATATTTGATAGTATAACACAAGTCCCAAAATAACTAGATTAAAAGAGACAAGGCAATCAATTAAATGTTTGAATTTATATGTTAAAATCTAGTCAATTAGAAATGTGTATATCTTGCTTGCATGTAGATAACACCTACACCTTTTAGTGTCATCTCCCCATTTCCTTTATTTTTTTCAAACTTTTACCATGACATACATCTTAAAGAATAATTTTTGAGCTTATTTATGGACTTGTTCTTGTAGTAAGTACTCTCCTGACAGCCAGTGCTAAATCTAATCAATCATCCCTTAAATACATCATAGTGTAGATTCACCACACTCCCTCATTAGCATTCATTAGCAATTAATCAACACAGCAGGAGTCTCTAGAAAGTTCAACAATCCATAGGTACATTTACATTAAAAGTGAGCAAACATACGGAGAGATAAAAAAGAAAAAGAAGACGTGAAGTGTCAGATCTGTGGGAGAAAATTAAAGTTTGATCTGCTCTTTAAAAAGCAAAAATCAACAGAATTTGGTTATTCGGCCTAAGACTGAAACTCTTGATTAACAAGCAGCAGCCTGCATAACTCTATTATAGTTGTCACAGACAGATTTATACTCCTGTCAGCTTGCTGAGTACATTTGTTCCACTTCAAGTAAGCCTTATGTATTGTCATTATATCTTCAAAAGGAACGAAAAGATGTTGTATCCAATTTTTTGCAATTGTGGGCAATAGCTTAATTTAGTCCTAAATTGTTCTTTCCGAGAGTTGAGGGTTATAATGGAAGCCTATTTCACTGCGGGATGAAAAGAAGCTCCTGCTGTGGTGTATAATACCCCGAACCCAGGCTGAGAACTGTATTGTGCCCACTGAAGTGTCTCTCTTCGAAATGAGAGAAGCACAGGGTGGGTAGCCTTCCTTGGTCAGCATCTGCATAGAATCAGAAATCATGAAGCCCTCTCCTGCCTAATCTCACTGAATTCCTCTGACCATTCAGCCAACCTAGCTTCAGTTTTCCCATCAGGAAAAATCTCAGGAATTATTTCTTGAAGGTGAAAAAATTAATAATGAGAAAAAGCATTTTCATACACACTATTTCAGAATCTTGGTTTAATTATTCCAATTTACCGTCTGATTTTAAAATAATTCAAAATTACTGTGCTCACATGATAAATGTACAATGGCTTTGAAACAATATTAATTCACAAAAATATGTCTAAGGGTACCATAAAGGTAACAACTACTGAAGGTATCCTGAGCTAATATAAATAAATAATACCAACTTGAAAACAAATGTTAAATGATAATGAATATGTTTTAGCATGTGATACATTTAATTTAGACATACAGAGGTGTTTGTGTATGTGATTATAACAGAGTTACGAATAATATTTGCTTGGTCCACACATGTTGAAGTCTTTGGCTCAGGCCCTGAATTGGAAGCATTTATCCCCAAACAAATACCTCAAACTTCGGTATAATGCAAACATCCTGCCTCAGTAAACTTATCTCAGCAGGCATTAGCACCGAATTGCTACCAATGGTACTGCATGATTTGGGGAGTAGTAAATGGCCTTGAAAGATTTTGGTCTCATACGGCCAAAGTGGAAAGAAATACTTTTTTTTTCATTTCTCTTTAAAGAAAATCTTACAAATGTCACAGTTTGTTGAATTGGTTCAGTCTGGTTTTTCATGGTTATAATTCAAAATAAGAGTGAAGTACCTGACAGCACAGTGTGGCTCATCATTTGAGTTTCAGAATAGACTTCTGGACTCTTCTGAACTGCTGCCGCTTCTCGTTGAGTTGTTCTGGATGTTTTCTAAAAGCAGACTATATTCTGGAATTATTTTGAAGAAAAATATTATTTTTTAAATGTTGTCTAAATAATTTATCTTTATTTTCAAATACCTTTTGTCGGTATTCAAACACACTGGTGGTGCACATTTCAGAAATCTGGTAGGGCTACGCTTAGAAATTTTTTTCTTATCCTGTTTCTCCATTTTATCCTTCCAATTCATTGCACTGAAGGAAAACAATAGAGTCTGGATAGGACACTGAATTAGCTGATAAAAGCATTAAATTAGAGACATGTTAAGATATCACTCAGGCCATTGAAGACTCTACAGTGTTCTACTTATGTCCAGCAGTAGCTCACATTCTCATCACCAGAGCCTCTGACTGCAGCCATTGGCAGAGACTGACAGACTCACATCAAGAGGCATCAAACCTTCATACATTTTTAAATATCCCAAATGATCCTAATGGAGAATTTAAAACAATTTGGGAATTCAATATAAGGGAAATGCATTCAAATGCAAGATCAGACAAACATATTAGCCAATACACAGAGTATTAATGGACCTTAGAACTAAATCTGTCCAATTGAAGATACTTCATAAAGCTTTCTGGACACCAAGGATGGTCTTTAGAATGGGGGTGGGGAGGACACACTCAGGAAATGGGAATAAAGGTTAACAAGATGGAAAAAGGGGATGGAGGTCTATGGCAATGAGACAGAAACAGACAGAAGAGTGTTTTTTTTTAATCTTTTGTTTTTTAGAAAAACTGAATCATGCACTGCATCACTTTCCAGCTGCCCAGTTATCTAAGCTAGCATTCTAATTCTCATAAAGTCATGAGTTTAAAATTTTTTAAGAGTAAAACATGAATTCACAGGGACACTTATGTCCCCAGTAATATGACAATGAACTGCCATATTATTCCAGAGGCTGTACATTCCTAAAGTATAGATTTAAGATGTTGCTCATTCTCATTTTTACTGGAACTTAGGAAAGACAGAAGGTCAAACTTGGTGTAATTTTAGGCACACTATTTACTAGCTCTGCTTTAGTTTTCTCAAATATAAAACAAACATAACAATAGCACTAACCTCTCCAGGTTGTTCTGATGGAGGGTCATGTGACTCAATTTTTATAACGGGTTTTTAAGAAGCCTGGTATGTAGAAAACATTATACTCATATATGTATTACTGTTGTTATTAAAGCCCAAAGTCTTGGGATTTCTTAAGTGTACAATAAAGAATTTCGGGAAAAGGTGATTAGAACATAGTGGAAAGGCTTAATTGTTTTTAGATTGAAGGTGATCTTTATCCCTTCAGATTGTTGATTCATTCTTAAGTGACAAGGTGAAAATCATTTCTTATTCTCCCATCCCCTGATTTTCTGGGGGACACAGAAAGAGAAGCTACGAAATGTAACATTAAAGAATTCTATCTCCATGGCAACCGTCAACTTGTAAAAACCATTAATAGGTTTCTTAATGAAATACTCACAAAAACAGGGGTCAGACATAGCGTAGAGAATGTGGACATGTGTTCCCATCTTCTAGCTTCCATGACTGTGAGAAAATTGTTCAGCCTCATGCAGAATGAGCATTTCTATTTTAAAAAGAAGTTGTGATAATTGAAAGCTACTATGTATACAAATTTCCTAGTTCAATTCCTGGCTCACTAAGTGGTAGGTATTAATTCATTATCATTGTGGTTACTAAAAATAAATTAATCAAAAAGCTCAGAGACAAGATTCAGGAATAAGATTTAGAAACACTTTGACAATTTTTTTTTTTTTTACTGCAGTGTATGGATGCATTGCTGTAGTTGTTTATTTGATAAAAGAAAGAAAGACTACCTTTATATACATGGTTTTCAATGTTTTGTTATGCATGAATTAGTTTATTAAAGCAATGGACCACACAAACTACCCACCCCAGTTGTCTGGGTTGTCTGATACATTTTCAAGAAGACTTTGAAATAGAGTAATGCACCTAATGAACCTCCCTCCTATAAAGTATGTTACAGGTGAAATGTAGATATACTAGAATTAAAAATATAGACATTGCTATATTATAAACTTAAATGCTATATGACTTTACCAATAAACTACCTGAAGTTTCCTTGGCCACAAATCAAGACTTCAAAGTGAGGGATCTTTCTACCAAGCACCCACTCATGCATCACACCAGTAAAAATATCAAATAGAAAAGAAATAATTTTTCATTTTTTCATAGAGTGTCATAACTGATGCTGAGGAATGATAGAGAAGAAGTCATTCTTCAAAAATGGAAGTAGTGAAAGTACAACTGAGTTCATCTTTTAAGATAGAGCAGGTGCACATAAACATGAGTTCAATGGCAAACCACAAAAGTAGGCAAGGAAGGCATATCACTGTCAGAAACTGACTCAAACCCTAGTGGGAAATCCAAATGGCTAAAAGATATAGAGGGTTAGGCTGATACAAACAACCAATAGATGTCTACAAACCAGAAGATGGAGTACAGGTAGGTAGATGGCCAGTGTCAGAAATCAAAGAATAATATGAAGCCTGAAATTTAGGGATGGAAGGTAGTCACTAAAAGCAAGAGATATTGGATATGCTTCTGATAACCTACTAACTAAACAAAAAGAGAGAAGGGGAAAGCCATGTTTGGGAGAATTAGAGAATAAAGTAGAAACTTACTACCAGAGAGCTGGAGTATGAGACAGACTACTTAAGGTATAAGGCAGTCTCAGAGGCATTGAAAGACAAAGCAACAGACAAATTTCCAGAGAACAAGGTATTAATGTCATAATAGGAGCAGTAGCCAGTTCTTCACAATCCTAAATCACTGGATTACCTATCCTGAGCATCTTCTGTCGAAGCACTAGACTGGAGACAAGGCTGTTTCCTTGTTCTACATAGGGAAGAATCTTTTGGATAATTAAATAATCCCATCTGTTAACATCGAGGATA
Source organism: Mormoops blainvillei (assembly GCA_004026545.1). Classification (NCBI taxonomy): domain Eukaryota; kingdom Metazoa; phylum Chordata; class Mammalia; order Chiroptera; family Mormoopidae; genus Mormoops; species Mormoops blainvillei. Next base: position 37,713 of record PVJD01003403.1, on the reverse strand, counting down.
GGAGGCTAGTGAAGTTCTTAATTTCATCTGTTAACATCGAGGATAGGAGGCTAGCGAAGTTCTTAATTTCAGGGTAATCCAGCAGCCTTACTTAAGCTGTTTCCTTTGTTACTTTGACTTCTTGGTCTCTGACCTTGGACTATGGTCCTCTTCTGGTTTAAGATACATTTTTATGTAAATGTTCTGGATTCAGTGAAATCAGAACTACTCAATGTGCAACCACTCTGACAACTAGAGCTGTAGAATGTTTAAAATGAAAAAGTCAGGAATCCACATCATATCTCACCAGGGAAATGGAAATTAAGTCAACAATGAGATTCTATTACATACCTATTAGAATGACCCAAATCCAGGACCCTGACAACACCAAATGTTGGTGAGAATGTGGAGCAAGAGGAACTCTCATTCACTGGTGGTGGGAATGCAAAATAGTACAGTTACCTTGGAAGGCAGTTTAGGAGTTCCTAAAAAAACTACATATGATCTCACCAGACGACCCAGTGATCATACTCCTTGGTATTTACCCAAAGGAGTTGAAAATATGTCTGCACAAAAACCTGCATGTGGATGTTTATAGCAGCTTTATTCATACTTGTCAAAACTTGGAAGTAACCAAGATATCCTTCATCCAGACAATGGAATAGTATTCAGTGCTAAAAGAAAATAAACTATTAAGCCATGAAAAGACATGAAGGAACCATAAACACATATTACTAAGTAAAAGAAGCCAATCTGATAAGTCTACATATTGTATAATTTCAACTATAGTACATTTTGGAAAAGGCAATACTATGGAGACAGTGAAAAGATCAGCAGTTGCCCAAGGCAGGGGTGAAGAGAAGGGATTATAGAGCAGTAAAAATACTGTGTTTGTACCATAAAGATGACTTCATGTCTTTATACATTCATCTAAACCCATAGATGTACAACATCAAGAGAGAACCCTAATGTACACTATGGACTTTGGGTAACCATGAGGTGTCAATGTAGCTTCATGGGTTGCCACAACTGTACCTCTTTGGTGGGGGATGTTGTTCTGCAGGAAGCTCTCCATGAGGAGAGCAAAGGGTATTTGGGAAAGATCTGTACTTTCCCTTTAAATTTTCTGTGAACCTTAAAGTGCTCTAAAAAATAAAGCCTTAATAAAAAATGTAAAAAGTAAAAAGAAAAAGCCAAGAATTCAGCAATTTTCCCAGGCGTGGATGCACTACCTGCTCTGGAGTAATGTTCCTGTATGCTCAAGTGCCCTGCTGATTCTCAGTGGTCATAAGTTATTTGGTTAATCTTCACTCTTAACATTAAAAAAAAAAACTGTAGATAAAATCTCTAAGATGATTTTAGGATAGTGAATTTTTTTATGTTAATTACATCTAAATTAGAAATGAGAAAGGAACAGCTAAGAATTGTAAAGATAAGAGGGCCTTGGAAAATAAGGAGAAGTGTCTATGAAAAGGAAGTAGAGGACAGAATATAAGACCTTTCCTGTCTCTGCACTTGTTCACTTTCTTTGCTAGTTATTACAGTATGATTTTCAAAGAGGCAAAATCATGACATATAAAATAAAGGCATATCAAAGATTTTATTAAATTTAATAATTAGCAAGGAAAACAGTAAGATATTAAAGCTGGTTCAAAAAAATGTTTTTGAGAAGGTAGTATATACAGGCAATTTAAGAAAAAAATGTTTTGGGTAAATTGCCACATTAGATATAAAACTGATAAGTGCCCAACGGGGCGCAAAACTAAAATATTTGAGGTTATTTATTTCACTGGACACGCCTTATTTGCTCTTCCCCTACACCCCCCCCCCCAAGAAAACTACAAGTTAATCTTTGCCCTTAGTGTTGAAATTGCTCACCCAATGGAACATCAAACCAAGTACTGCAGTGAACCATCAGTAATCTCTTTTGCCTAAAGTTTAGAATAATTTTTCTGAGATTACTCTCACTATATTTCATGCATGCTTTCTTTTGTCCCTCCTCCTTTTTCTTGAATTTATTGGGGTTACACTGGTAATAAAATGATAGAGGTTTAGCTAAAGATTTAAGCTCTACAATTCCATAGTACATATCTGTGTATTGTATTATATGTTCACCACCCCAGGTCATGTCTCCTTCCATCACCATTTATGCACGCTCTCTTTCAGAAAGAAAATGTGTGCACATTTTAACCAGATGTTTTTACTAACAACAAAGCAATAACTTTTATTTGCTGTCAGTGTGAAGATACTGTTCATATGAAATATCCATTTTCACTAAAATTCTCAGCAACTGTACTCTTGAAAATGCTGGACTATTGCTGAGAAGTTTATCCAGAAATCAAATCAACTTCATAAGTGACACTCGTGCAATCACATTTTACTTATAATCAAAAGTTGTTCTTAATTAATTCAAAACTGAAAAAAATGTTAAACTTTTCACAGTAATAATCACAGACTCATTTAGGTAAGGATTTTGTGTTGATTGTAAGTTATATTCACATAAATACATAGGCTAAGGCTGGATCCCTATTTTATAAAGCAAGATATATCAAAATTAAGATACTTGTGGTTATTATGATTTTGAAATGGCAAGATGTATCATCATCAGAAATGAATATAATATCTGCTAAGAATATTAAACTTCTCTATTATTAACAGTCACACAGGGGAATTATTAACCAAACAGGTTTGATTATAGTTCTATCTTATGAAGAACAAATGAAAAATTGGTTAACTATTAGTTGTAGAGGGTGAAACCTCTTGGAAATGTTTTTCATTTTTGGTTTTTAATGAGACCAGGTTACTATGAAAGAACATTAGTCAGAGTCATATACCTAATTATTATACAGAGGGAATTGTCTGATTTTAGTTTAGAGAATCCAGGAATAATAAGTTTGGAAGCATATAGCTTTTGTAAGTAATTTGGTAAGGCCATATCCTAAATAGTAAAATTATCTGATACAGTCACAAAAGGAGCTCAAACCAAAATTAGGGCAATTACATTCACATGGCCATCTGATACCTATTTACATATGTACTTCTAACTACACACATTCAAATGTTATAGAGTTTGAAGGAGATGGTGATTATATTCATTAAGAGACTTCTTTGTATATAACAAATTTCCCTAAAACCTATAAATTGTGATTCAATTTAAAAGATTCAATTTACTCAGAATGATCAATTATCATATTTGTTATTCATAGCCCTCTTTATCAGTACATTTGTGTATACCCCATGTAAAAATGAACTCAATAAACTATACTTGATAAGCTTCAGAAATAACCTAATATCAAGGTTTAAATCACAATTAAATTAATTTTTAAAGTATCTGATTGACCTTTAAGGATGAATCCATAAGCAGTAAATAGAAAGTTTCATTTCTTAATCTTATGAAATATCCTTGTTAATTGCATTACTTTAGATCACTGAAGGTCTATAAACTATTTTTTATCTTCCTTCTAGGCTCTTTATTGTGAGGTCTAAATGAAGCTTTTCTTTATATTTGACACTTGGAATTGCTAAATTGTTTTATTTTTGCATAAGAATCTTGATGCACTCTCTCACACCTTTGGTTACTAATTAGGTCCAGGGAAGAACATCAAAAAGACTGATGATGTACCCTCAAGAGGTTTGTATGCAAGTAGTTCCAGCATCCTTGTGCACTTTATGGCTTCTTCAATGAGTCATTTTTCATTACTGCCTGTGTTGGAATTTAGAGTTTAAATGAGTAAAACAATTAAATCATAATGGTATACTATTTTTTGCTGTATGTCAGTTTGTTAGGAAGACCCCTCCCAATAGTAGTTTATATACTTCATATTGGGCACAAGAATAATGAAAACCCCAATTTCAAAGGATGCATCTGGTCTATATACTTAAACTCTGTAATGAAGCATGTGTTTTCAACTATTTCAATTCCAGATTTTCCTGTATGCTAGAAGTTGCATGAAAATTTAAATTGCATAGTTCCTGAAACCACTCACAAATATATGCCAGCTATGCATATTGGTCAGAAAAGGGGGAAAAGACACAAGAATCTAGGTTTTCCATTCCCAGCATTGGCTTCAAAACTACTATTAGGTTTGGCCCTCTTCCTCAGAAGTCCAATTAGGGTAAATCCCTCCCCCACTTGAGAGACCTGGAACTAATCATAATTATTTGAAGCATAATGTTAATAACTCTCAGATAGAGAATTAGTCTCAATGCTTTGACTTTCAGAGTCTGCCTCTAAGTAGAGGCCTGGAAAGGAGCAATGGGTGTGAAAGGAAACAGTCTTCTGTTTGGTATATAAGCTCTCTCAATTAATAATGAGATTCAGTCCACCAAAATTGGTCGCAGCATACTTGCAGGTCCAGGCATAGTGTATTAAAGAGGCACATTAGACTTTTTGACTTGGAATTGAAAATCTTGGTTGACTTCTTTATCAGTATATCCCATTCAACTAGACCATTACGAAGAACATAAAATAATCTAATAACTGATTATAAACTGAGTGAATGAATGAAAAAGGTTTATAAAACAATTAGGAAACAAAAGAGTCAGTTTAAAATATTTCTGGGTTGATTGCACTCTGTGCGTTAGTAAACACGTTAAAACAAGAGAGAAAAATCAGCATTGGTTGGAGTTAAAGGGAAAGTCTTCACTAAGAGGGAGGATTTGTAATGGTCTTTGGTTGGCAGTGCTGATGAGGCAGAAAAACATGGAGAGGCTCTCGACTGTCAGCAGCTCTGTGGCACACACTCACACTGTAATGATATTCACTGGACTTAGTGAGTTTTATAAAATTTGATGAACTCTATTGTTAATGACAGAAATTCAATAAGCCTTCATTTAAGAATATCCACTTTGTTTTCATTGAAATACTAGTTACTGTTATTTCATTTCATTTTGTTTGTGAATTCATTCAATTAAACATTTGTTAAATATCTACAATATAGGAGGTTCTGTGCTGAAAGCCGGAGATTCAGATAAACCCCTGTCCCGGCCCTTAAATACCTGGCAGGTTTATGGGGATGACTGGCAAGTGAGCAGAATGTTACATGCTGTTGTAAATACCAAGAGAACAGTCTCAGGCCACATCTCCTCCCTCCTCACAAAGGCCAAAAGGCTCTTACTTTTTTTGGGAGATCAATTTCTCTGAGAGCTATTGTGCACCTTCTTTATAGAGAGGGTTTTTGGGCTGTTAAGGTTTCTTTTTTTCTCCTTTCCTGCATTTTTAGCTAATATTGTGCTATTAACTCAATAGACTAGTACATTCAAGATACAAGCAGAAAAGGGTTAGTATTGAAAGTCATTCACCCACACACCAGTTGCCTTTAATAAACTCTCCATCATCTTCTGCTTGGCACTGAAGAGGTCCAGCAATCTCAACTCATTTAATCTGATTGGACAAGTCTGTTAACTTACCATTATCATGAGAGAGTCTAACTTTTCAACAGCACTTAAGCATCTAACTGATACTTTTATATGTTCTTAAGATTTCTTAAAGCTAAATAAAACAGAAGCAAAGATCTGTTTCCTGCTTCTTTGGTTAAATTTTTTGTGAATTGGAGATAATGAGTTGTTATCACTTGGCCCATAGCTAGCCTTTAACTTAAGTTAGACATTATATAATGAGAGTAATGATGATGATGATGATGATGATGATGATGGTTTTACTTAGATCTTACTGCTCTGCTATGTTAGAGGTACAAATGTGAGGAGGGGTCTTTCTCTAACTCCTGGAATGGTGAGGAAACTACAATACTGCTGTCAGTTATTGTTATTTATTGAGCAATTATTTTGTCTCAAACTCTTTATAGACATTACTTCTTTAACCCCAAACAACCTTTAAGGTAAGAATTATTATCCTTATTACACTTTAGAAATCAGGAAATAGAGTCTCATAGAGGTTGAATTACTAGCCAAAGATCCCAGAGCTAATAAATGGTAGAGCTAACTTCTATCCCAAGTTCTCAATGCCCCTAAACTCTGTGTGATACTGCTTCCTAGTCCTGTGAGGGGCTGGGGATAAGCTCAGTCCATTTCTAGAAACTTTCTGGACAAATAGGGAGGCATAACTCATGATTTTTACATTCTTTTTCTAGACAACTTGAGTTCCACTTACTTTGGTATATGTAACTCCAAAGAAAGGTCTTCCTTTAGGATTTTTATTCAGAAGACCAAGAAAGCTGATTCAAATTCCATGCACTAAGAGGTTTGCACTGCCTAGTACATAGGTACTTTGTTTCTTAGAAGGTCATTTCGGAGAAATCACCTACTTACGTTTATACTGAGAGACTAAGAGTTAGAGGTAAGATATGATGATACTCTGCTAGGATAGATGAGTGACTAGAACATTCAGAGAAGGAACTTGTGGTATTGCATGGTTTTTATGTACCTTACAGAGGCCATATAAGAGGTACATGATTTCCATGTCACAGGCCTTGTATCAGACATTGCTTATTGACACCTCAAATCCATTTTCCCTCTTACCTTATTAACCAAAATTTGATTTTGTTTATGGTATTAAAAATATTCACCTCATGGACTCCCTTGCAGCTAGAGAGGTATAAAGAGAGTCTACTGGGGGAGCTTTGGGAAAAACTGTTGTTTTCCTGTTGAAAAATGAGACCCTCAGCTTCTTTCACCCTTTTGCTCTTTCCTCTTTCTGTCTGAAATGCAAAGGTGATACCCGAAGGAAGAGCAGAAGCCTTGTGGATATTCAGTACCACACTTTCTCATCAAGTTTACAGAGCAAGAAGTTGGACAAACTTCGGTCCTTATTAATTACTTGAACAGACAGATGTGCCAACCTGGGGTTGGCTATTTCAAAAGCAGAAAAGTCAACACTTACTTGGTCAGGCAGTTCTAGTAATGTTTATGTTACATTCATTTCCAAGTTATATAGATCTTGATCCTACTTTTACTTCAATAATGTTGGTTATTGTCAATCCTCAGCTAGAGAAAAATCAGTTAGAATAGCCTCAATTATAGCAAATCTCAGCTATAGCCTTTGCTCATGAGCATATGTAGCTATGAATCTCTAGCTTTCTCTTCCATATCATGTAGGTCAGATTTTGGACAAATAAGCAGAATTCTTTTTACTTAGTTTTCCTTCCATTTAGAATGGATTTAGTTATTCTTACATATAGTCTACTTCAATGTCTGATGTCAAAGTGAGTTAAAATATGTACAGTTATACTGGAAGAATGGAACTATTTTCCTATAAAATACAATCATTAGTAATGCATTAATGGTTTCTCTGATTACTGTCTGCTACTTTAAATTTGTTATAGGCTCTTCAAATGTGTTATGAAAATTTTTAATGAATTATATGAGTAAAATTCCCTCAGAACATGGTACTGCTTTTTCTATAAATGTGAATGCAATCAGTGGGCTTCTCTAGGCTCTAGAATTAATTATAAGTAGACTCCAAAATGATCAATTCTACAAATGAAATAAAATGAAAAGACAGTAAGAATGGGAAAACAGAGAGAAAGAGAGAGAGAGACAGAGACAGAGACAGAGGCATAGGGGAACATATTTTTAGGATTTTTAAAAAGGAAGAGTGCTTCCCCAAATGGAAAACGCTGAAGTGGTCTTTAAAAATTGATCTCATTAAAGTGAAAATAATTATTCTCTGAATAATGTTAATATAAATATGATGCTAACAATTTAATAATTATTTCAATAAAGTATTTTAATTCCATTAGCTATGTTTCACAAAGAGAAATTTAAATAAGAAAATGAGTATGAAAACAAGAAGATGTAACTTGCCGGTGAATTCAGCTAGAAATTTCATCAAATCCCAGCTCTCCTTAATCTGAATTTAGGGACCCATATATTTTGCACATTGATGTTCAATAAGATTCATTATCTTTCCCCAATTAAAAAGTAATACATTCGAGTCAAATCAGAGAGTAATTATAAAAATGACTGTAAATGGTAAAAATATACATTAGAAATAAGAAAATGCTACATAAATTCTCATCATAGACTTTTTGAAGACTTTCACAGTTAGAATGTTTTTAATTATAAATTCTACATAAAATTCAAGAATGTACCAAAAACTAAATTGTTGCCCTTAAAATCAGAGATACAACTTTGAAATTTTGTTGTTAAATGATCATTAAATTTGTACAAAATGTGATTACATAAATGTCAATTTGGTGGAATGGTCATCAATATAAAGTGATCACTAATGGCAGAGTTCAGAATACGGAGTGATCTCTCGTGAGCGCCACAGGGCTGGCAGGAAGTTTTTGTCTTCTCTAACGTCTGGATTATTAATGTTAAAATTAGAATGTGAAAGAGCACACAGCATGTTAATAAAATTTGCAGATGTTACAAAGTTGAAAGCTATTGCGCACACTAGGGGACTAAGAATTAATAAGAAAGGATCTAATGAGATTACAAATACAGGTAGGAAAGAAGAAAATGAGATTCCATTTAGAAAAGTGCAACTAATCAGTCTGAGGGGAGGTAATCAGAAACCTGTTTACTCAGCAGGTCCAAACACGAACCTGAGAAGTAATCAATTTAAACAAAAATGCAAAGCACAGTAATAAGACTGCTGGGATCAGATTGCTCCAAGATCACTCAGCAGTGCCACACTCAAGCCTCCTTAGCTAGAATCACCACAGAGTGAGCAGATCTGAAGGAAGAAGCATGCAAGCAGGGGACTATTAATTCGGAAGTTAAGAGGTAAGAGCAGTTCGCTGGTGCAATGACAGCACCAACAACCACTTCCAAACTCTGAGTTGAGTAGCTATGTCTACACAGATTTGCTACCGTGTTGAAAGAATGGGTGCTAACATACTATCAACATTCTCCTAGACTATGCCTGTTCAGGTTCGTGATCCAGTGCATCTTCTCTTCTGATGCCAATGGGACTGAGGACTTTAGGAAATGGGGTAGGACTGCAATAATAGCATTGATCTCACTCAAAGAAATAAATAAAATCCAGGGGGAAGAAGACCAGAAAGGTCAGGAACACAGAACTTTGGTGTCAAGTCCATAAATTTTGAGCAATGTAACTTTGGGAAAATAATTTACCTTGTTTTAAGTTATTCAGCTGCCATAACTTATTTCACTGCTATGAGTCCCTGTTTCTTATAAAATAGATATAATAACACTTACTTTTTCATAGTTGTTGAAGGATAGGAATAATGCCCATAAAATTATTAGCATAGTCCGTAGTGATTTCACTATGAATTTGGTTATTTGTTATTCTATGGCTCTATATAGTTCTTTGAAAAAGAAAGGTCAGTTGAGGGTCCTTGATCGGTTATTTCAAGAATATTATAGGCTAAAATTTTAATTTTTAGAGACAACATGCAGACTAAATTAGACCAGGAATTATCATAGTCAGATGAGACACCACCACCTGGCAGCAAAATGAGCAGTGGTGCGATAATTAAATGGCAATTAGAAAACCAAACCACCTAGGCCGCCCCGTCCTTGGACAGGTAGAAGGAAAATGAGACAGTGTAGTACCGAACACTGTAAAATATCAGAGCTATGCAGGTGTTGATGGGGACTCAATTCTAATGACTCATATCTGGATAGCAGGGTCAGACGTGATAGTCAGCCTTCAAAGGTTCAAGGGTGGTGTTCAAAAATCAAACTGGAAATGTAAGGTGAAGTCTGCAAGAGTCAGGCTCTGAAAGGTCATTTTCTGTCGCCACCAAACAAACACTTTCTGTGTCATAGGCCTACTGAGTTGAGTCAGCAGAAAGAACAAATCATAGCAGGAGTCCCCACGAAGTTGGCAAAGAAAGATAGAATGTGGCCATATATAGCAGAGTGAGCAGAGGGCAACTTTAAAAGCTAGGAGATAGTACAACATGGAGACAAAACAAGCAATAGTGTCCAAGGCAGTAGAGGTGGTGACACAGGTGATTGGGCTTGGAATGTGGGCATACGCAGGCTCAGGTTAATCAAGTCTCTGAGGATAAAAACAACAACAGAGCACCCAAAACAAGAAACCACCTGGCCAAATCCCACAGGCCCTGAGGCCTAGAAATCATACTCAGCATATTTTTCTTCATTGTTTCCTCATACTGAATCCTTTCACTGATCCTGATGATTTTACCACGGACATAGCTCTCGATATGTCCATTTCTTTTGCATTTATATGGCCACTATCAAAGCTCTAATGAGTCACCTACCCTCTCCTATAAGGAACCATCTCACAGGCTCCCAACTGACCCCTTGTTTCTACTTGGCTTCCTCCTGCTAGCACGCCCTTCTTAATCCATTCATCGAATTGTAGCAAGAGTGATCTTTTCAAAAGACAAATATTCAGTTACACACATTCATTTCAGGCTTCTGTTTAACACTTTTTAGTGACACTCGGCTGAGTTTAGAAGAAAGCTTAAATTAGTGGATGTGGTGGCCAGGCCTTACAAGATCTGGCCCTGTCTTCTCTAGTGTCATTGTGCATGACACCCGTTACATTTTCTAACCTCCTTTATGTTCAGTCCTGTTCCTGCCTTGACAAGTACTGTCATTAACCTCCATCTCCCTTTTTTTCCTTTTCATGTGGAATAAGTCACTTGTTACATCTAAGCAATCAACACTTCCTCAGAGAAGCCTTTTATAAGTGAGTCACTCTCCTTCTTTTAAAAACCACACTTCATCATTATAACATTTATCAGAATTGAAATACAGCCTTTCTGAGGGGATTCTGTGATTAGAATGTTTGCACACACTCCCTGCAGGCTCATTGAGGGCATATTCATATTTTTCATTTATTTTTATTTCATTTTATTTTTTTGATATATTTTATTGACTATGCTATTACAGTTGTCCCATTGCCCCCACACCTCATAGTTCATGTCCATGGACTGTGCATATCAGTTCTTTGGCTTCTCAATTTCCTGTACTCTTCTTAGCCTCCTCCTGTCTATTTTTTTGTCAACATCTTCCCGTCACCATGTTCCTCAGCCCCACCCATCCCCACCACCCACCCTCAATCCTTCCCCCATTTGACTTTGTCGATGGGGCCTTTATGCATATTCCTCGGTGACCCTTCCCCTCCCTTTCCCCTGTTATACCTCTCCCTCCTCCCCTCTGGGTACTGTCAGTTTTGTTTTTTTTATGTTGCTGGTTATATTTTGCTTGCTTGTATATTTAGTTGATTAGGATCCACATATAAGTAGGATCATATGGTATCTGTCTTTCACTCCCTGGCTTATTTCACTTAGAAAATGCTCTCTAGTTCCATCCATGCTGTCACAAAGGGTAGTAGCTCTTTCTTTCATTCTGCTGCATAGTATTCCACTGTGTAAATGTACCATAGTTTTTATCCACTCATTAACTGTTGGGCAGTTAGGTTGCTTCCAATTCTTAGCTATTGTAAATTGTGCTGCTATGAATATTGGGGTGCATAGGTTCTTTTGAATTGGTGTTTCAGGATTCTTAGGGTATAATCCCAGCTGTAGAATTGCTGGGTCAAAAGGGAGATCCCTTTTTAGTTTTTTGAGGAAATTCCAAACTGTTTTCCACAGTGACTGCACCAGTCTGCATTCTCACCAACAGTGATTAGGGTTCCCTTTTCTCCACATCCTCACCAGCACTTGTTTGTTATTTTGTTTATAATGGCCATTCTGACTGGCATGAAATGGTATCTCATTGTGGTTTTAATTTGCATCTCTCAGATGGCTAGTGATACTGAGCATCCTTCATATGTCTCTGGGCCCTGTGTATGTCCTCCTTGGAGAAGTGTCTGTTCAGGTCCTTTGCCCATTTCTTAACTAGATTGTTTGTCTTCCTGGAGTGGAGTTGTGTAAGTTCTTTGTATATTTTAGAGATCAAGCCCTTGTCAAAGGTATCATTGGCAAATATATTTTCCCATACAGTTGGTTCCCTTTTCATTTGGCTGATGTTTTCTTTCACTGTGCAGAAGTTTTTTATTTTGATTAAGCCCCATTTGTTTATTCTTTCCTTTACATCCCTTGCTCTAGGGGACATATCAGTGAAAATATCTGAGATTTTCCTGCCTATGTTCTCCTCTAGGACTTTTATGGTGCCGTGACTTATATTTAAGTCTTTTATCCATCTTGAGTTTATATTTATGTGTGGTGTAAGTTGGTGGTTGAATTTCTTTCTTTTTTTTTTCTTTTTTGCATGGAGCTGTCCAGATCTCCCAACACCATTTGTTGAAGAGGTTATTTTTACTCCATTTCATGCTCCTGCCCCCTTTGTAGAATATTAATTGACCACAGAGACATGGGTTTCTTTCTGGGCTCTCCGTTCTGTTCCATTGAGATATGTGTCTGTTCTTATGCCAGTACCAGGCTGTTTTTATTACAATGGCCTAATAATATAGTTTGATGTCAGGCATAGTGGCCCCTCCTGCTTTGTTCTTCTTTCTCAAAATTGCTGAAGCTATTCAGGGTCATTTATGGTTCCATATAAGTTTTTGAAATGTTTGTTCTATATCTGTGAAATATGTCATTGGTAATTTAATAGGGATTGCATTGAATCTATAAATTGCTTTGGGTAGTATGGACATTTTGATATTGTTAATTCTTCTAATCCATGAACATGGAATATGCTTCCATTTATTTCTGTCTTCCTTAATTAATTCCTGTCTTCAGGATTGTATAGTTCTCTGAGTACCGGTCTTTTACCTCCTTGGTTAACTTTATTCCTAGGTACTTTCTTTTTCTTGTTGCTATAGTAAATGGGAAATTTTCCCTGATTTCTGATTCCGATAGTTCACTGTTGGTGTACAAAAGTTACTTTGATTTCTGAATATTGACTTTGTATCCTGTTGTTTTGCCAAATTCACTTATTAGGTCGAGCAGTTTTTGGTGGAGTCTGTAGGGTTCTCTATGTACACTATCATGTCATTTGCAAGCAATGACAGTTTTACTTCATCCTTTCCAATTTGGATGCCTTTTATTTCTTTTTCTTGACTGATGGCTGTGGTTAGAACTTTCAATACTATTTTGAATAGAAGTGTTGAAAGCCAACATGTGTGTCTTGTCCCCGAACTTAGCGGGAAAGGTTTTAGTTTTTGCCTGTTGAGTATGATGTTGGCTGTAGGTTTTGCATATACAGCCTTGTTATGTTGAGGTAGGCCCCCTCTACTCCCACTTTGCTGAGTGTTTTTATCATAAACTGGTGCTGTACTTTATCAAATGATTTTTCTGCATCTGTTGTTATGATCATGTGATTTTTGTCTCCTTTTGTTTATGCGACGTATTTAACTCTATTGATTTGAGAATATTGTACCATCCTTGCATCCCTGGGATGAATCCCACTTGATCATGATGTATGATCTTTTTAATGTATTGCTGGATGCATTTGACCAATATTTTGTTGAGGATTTTAGCGTTTATATTTATTAGTGATATTGGCCTGTAGTTTTCTTTCTTTGTTGTGTCTTTATCTGGTTTTGGGATTAGGATGATGCTGGCCTCATAAAAAGAGTTTCAGAGTCTTCCCTCTTCTTGGATTTTTTGGAATAGTCAGAGAAGGACAGGGGTTAGCTCTTCTGAAATGTTCTGTAAAATTCTCCTGTGAAACCATCTGGTCCAGGGCTTCTGTGTGCCTGGAGATTTTGATTACTGCTTCGATTTCATGAGCTGTTATCAGCCTGTTCAGGATTTCTGCTTCTTCTTCATTCAGTTTTGAGAGACTATAGTTTTCCAGGAATCTGTCCATTTCACCCAGGTTTTCAAATTTCTTGGCATATAGTTGTTCATAGTAATTTCTTACAATCCTTTGTATTTCTGTGGTATCAGTTGTCATTTCTCCTCTTTCATTTCTGATTTTATTTATTTGCATCCTCTCCCTTTTTTTCTTGATGAGTCTGCTTAAAAGCTTGTTGATTTTGTTTATCTTTCCAAATAAAGCCAGCTGCTGGCTTTATTGATCCTTTGATTTGTTCTTTTAGTCTGTGTCATTCAGTTCTGCTGTGATCTTGATTATTTCCTTCCTTCTGCTTCCTCTCAGCTTTGTTTGTTGTTGTTTCTCCAATTCTTATAGATGTTGTATTAGGTTGTTAATTTAAATATTTCTATCTTTTTTAGGTAGGCCTGTATTGCTATGAACTCCCTGTCAGTACTGCCTTCACTGTGTCCCATAGGTTTTGAACTGTTTTATGTTCATTTTCATTTGTTTACAGAAACATTTTGATTTATTTTGTGATCTCATTATTGACCCATTCATTGCTTAATAATATGCCATACAGTCTCCATGAGTTTGAATGTTTCTGAGTTTTTTCCAAGAGGTTGGGTTCTAGTTTAAACCCTTGTTGTCTGAGAAAATGCTTGATATGATTTCAATTTTCTTAAATTTTTTTAGCTTGTTTTGCCTTCTATTATGTGGTCTCCCTTTGAAAATGCTCCATGTGCATTTGAAGAAAAAAGTGTAGTTTGCGTCTTTGGGATGAAAGGTTCTATATATATATCAGTTAAACCCATTCGATCTGTTGTGTTGTTCAGTTCCACAATATCTTTGTTGATATTTGTTTGGATGATCTATTCTTTGTTGACAGCAGGGTATTAAAATCCCCTACTATAAGTGTTGCTGTCTATATCTTTCTTGAAGTTCTCCAGGATTTTCCTCATATAATTGGGTGCTCCTATGTTGGGTGCATATTAGTTTACAATGTTTATGTCTTCTTGATGGATTCTTCTTTTGAGTATTATGAAGTGTTCTGTGTTTTTTTTATAGCCTTTGTTTTGAAGTCTATTTTGTCTGATAGAAGTATTGCTACCCTGGCTTTTATTTTTTTCTTGTCCATTTGCTAAAAATATTTTTTCCAACCCTTTACTTTCAGTCTGTGTAGGTCTTTTGTTCTGAGGTGGGTTTCTTGTAGGCAGCATATGTGTAGGTCATGTTTCTTATCCATTCAGCTACTTTATGTCTTTTAAATGGAGCATTTAATCCATTTAAAGTTATTATTGATAGGTACTTCTTCATTTTTTCCCTTTATACTTGTGGTCCTCTCTCTCTCTCACTCTTTTTCTTCATCTTCTTAAAGCAGTCCCATTACATATCTTGCTGGTTTGGTAGAGGTTATTCTTTTAGCCTTCTTTTGTCTGAGAATCTCCTCATCACCTTCCATTTTAATTGAGAACCTTGCTGGGTAGAGTTTTATTGGTTGCAGTCCTTTGCTTTTCATTATGCAGGATATTTCTAGCCATTCCCTTCTGGCTTGTAGTGTCTCTGTGGAGAAGTCAGCCACTTGCCTTATCAGGACTCCCTTGTATGTTACTTCCTGTTTGTCCCTTGTTGTCTTTTAGATTCTCTCTTTGTCCTTGATATGTACCATTTTAATTATGATGTGCCTTGGAGTGGGTCTCTTTTGGCTCCTCTTGATTGGGACCCTCTGTGCTTCCTGGACTTGTGTGACTTTTTCTCTCCTCAAATTAGGGAAGTTTTCCATTGTTACTTTTTCCAACAGGTTTTCTATCTCTTGCTCCTCTTCTTCTCCTTCTGATATTCCTATTATAGGAGTATTATTATGTTTCATGTTGTTCTGCATTTGCCTTAAACCCTCTTTGTTCTTTTTGAACATTTTTTTCATTTTCTTACTCTTTCTGGGAGTTTTTTCCTATAATGTTCTTCAGCTAGCTTATTTGATCCTCTACTCCATCTAGCCTGCTTTCAATTCCTTCTACTGTGTTTTTCAATTCAGAAATTGTATTCTTCCTTTTCTCTTGGTTCTTTTTGATAGTTTCTATGTTTTTTTAGTGCTGATATAGTTTGCAGTAAGCTCCTCACAGTTTCCCTATAGTTTTCATAATTCTCACTGAGCTGAGTTCACTAAGCTTCCTTATAACCATTGTTTTCAAAAGCTTATAAAAAGTTTGTTGCAATATGTCTCCTAATCTTTAAAACAAAGCTTGCTTGTCTTTGAAATCCTACAGTGTGATGCCCAGAATGTAGACCTCAACAGTCTGCTTTAGACTTGAATAATTTTATGTTGCATGCTTCTTAACTGTTTTACTTTGCCTCTATCCTTTCATCAGATAACTCTCATATCTTTTCTTTCTATTTTTAATTTTTAAAATTCAAATTATATTTTATTATTTATGCTATTACAGTTATCTCAATTTTTCCTCCTTTGCCCCTTCCACCCATACCCTCCCACTCCCTCAGGCAATCCCCAAACCATTGTCCATGCCCATGAGTCACGCATATATATTCTTTGGTTACTGTATTCCCTATGCTATACCTTATCCCCATGGCTATTCTGTTACAACAAATTTGTGCTTCTTAATCCCTTCACATTTTTTGTCCATCCTCCCAACCCTCCTCCCATTTGGCAACCATCAAAATGTTCTCTGTATCTATGATTTTGTTTCTGTGCTCCTTCCTCATTGTTTTTTATATTCAATTATTAATAGATATGTATTTATTGCCATTTTATTGTTCATGTTTTTTATCTTCTTCTTTAAGGCCTTTTAATATGTGATATAATACTGGTTTGTGGGTTATGAACTCCCTTAGCTTTTTCTTGCCTGAGAGGCTCTTTATATTCCCTTTGATTCTAAATGATAGTTTTTCTGGATAGATTAATTTTGGTTGTACCTCCTTGCTTTTCATCATTTTGAATATTCTTTACCAATTCCTTCTGGCCTAGAAAGTTTCTGTTGAGAAATAAGCTGACAGTCTTATGGGAGCTCCCTTCCAGATAACTAATTGCTTTTCTCTTGCTGCTTTTAAGATTCTTTGTCTTTAACCTTGGCATTTTAATTATGATGCATCTTGGTGTGGGCCCCTTTGGGTTCATCTTGTTTCAGACTCTCTGAGCTTCCTGGACTTCCTATTTCCTTCACCAAGTTAGGGAAATTTTTGTTCATTATTTTTTCAAATAGGCTTTTAATTTCTTACTCTCTTTCTTCTCCTTCTGGCATACCCATGATGTGAATGTTGTTATACTTGAAGTTGTCCCAGAGACTGCTTATACTATCCTCATTTTTTTGGATTCTTTTTTCTTCCTGTTGTTCTAATTGGGTGTTTTTTTGCTTCCATATATTCCAAATCACTGATTTAATTCTCAGCTTCATTCACTCTACTAATGATTCCCTGTAAGTTGTTCTTCATTTCAGTTAGTGTTTCCTCCATTTCTGACTGGTACTTTTTATGGTTTCCATGTTCTCTACTCCTTCTATAAGTTTATTGAACATCCTTATAACCAGTGTTTTGAACTCTGCATCTAGCAGATTGGTTGTCTCCATTTTCTTTAGTTCTTTTTCTGGAGTTTTATTCTGTTCTTTCATATGGGCCCTGTTTCTTTGTTTCCTCATTTTGGCAGCCTTCCTGTGCTTATTTATAAGTATTAGGTAGAGCTGCTACATCTCCCTTGCTTCACAGAGTGGCCTAATACAGTAGGTGTCCTATGTGGTCGAGTGATACAGCCTCCCTCATCACCCAAGTTGGGTACTCAAGTTGTGCCCACTGTGTGGGTTGTGTACACCCTTCTATTGTATTTAAGCCTTGATTGCTGTTGTCAGGTCAATGGGACGGATTTACCAAAGCTGATCAACTTCAAGGACTGGCTGTGACCATTGACCACCAACCTCAAACCACCATGGAGGATCAGCTGTGCAGGGGCCCACTCCACAAAGCAAGACTTACTTCAGCAGGGTTCTCAAACTTGAAATATTATGAAAGAATACAGCATAGAAAATCTAGTCAAAAATATTGTAATAACTATGTATAATACCAGTTGGGTACTAGAAATATCAGGGGGAACACTGTATAAAATATATGATTGTCTAACCATTATGCTGTGCACCAGAAACTACTACAAAGTAATATTGACTGTAAACTGTAATTTAAAATAAATAAGTAAATAAATAAGAAAAATAGTATGAAAGAAAGGTAGCACAGCACAATAGGAAAAACACAGACTACTAACCATGGCCCTCTAAGATCAGGCAGGTCTGTCCTCACAAACACATTCCCACCATTTACCAGTTATGTAACTTTGGAAAACTACTAGAATTCTGAGAGCCTCAGTTTCCATACATGTAAAACCGAGGAGAGAATCTCTGTCTTGTAGTTTTAAGAATTAATTAAAACACTAGATGTACATATTTATCACTGTGGCTGGAAAAATCTTGGCATTCAGAAAATGAGTCCTCAATGCTCTTAGAATAAAGAAGTTTTATCAGTAAACTGTTCCTAAAATATAAAACTAGTCATGCAAAATATCCTTATTAATATGAATTATTTGTCATATATAGCATAATAGTTTAGATTAGTTTGTTATCTGTATCCCGTAATTTATCCTGTTCCCATTTTACCCCTTGCAGTTGCCTGACCTTTTTTTTCTTCCATATTGACCAGATACAATTAAGAAGTACCAAGTCTCTTTGGACACAATCCATGACCCCTTCTAAACCTCTGCCTGGCTTTCCTTCCTGTGATCATTTTATCTGGTCACCACATTAATGTAATTACAGCTATCTGATGAAGTAAACTCAAGGAAGTACTCAGATTTCAGTCTATTTCTTTTATCAACAGATAAGATATGACCACACTACACACAGAAGTGTGCCCATATTAAAGAACTCAAGGGTACTCTGGACATTGAAAAGCTTAATATAACAATTTATTAGACACAATACACTTGCTTAAGACATATATAATCTCATTCACTCCATTCAGTCAAGTAATAATTAAAATTAGCATTTACTGGATATTTCCTATGTGGCAGACACTATGACATGTATCATCTCATGTAATCCTCACGACAATCATATAACATAAAGATTTTCATTATTTCCATTTTACAGATGTGGCAATAGGGGAATAGAATACATAAGTAGCTTGACTGAGTTAGTGACTTAAACACAAAAGCCACCTGTTTACTATTTACCCAAACTTTCCAAATTCTTTGGCTTATAATTCTCTCCATGAATGTAGATTAAAAGCAATTTCTTCTAATGACATCTTAAAAAAGAATCATTCATTTCATTTTAATCAGGGTCCCTAAACTCAGAATTTGGGGAGTCAAAAGTAAAATGAAAACTACAACAAACTAAAGACTTCAATGGCCATTATCACAATGGTAAAGCTTTAAGCATTTTATATTTTCATATTTATTCCTCTCACTTTTAAGTACTATATTTATTTTTTACTTAAACATTGAAATGTGTCAATATAAATCCTTGCTATGTGCAATGAACTGGCAGGAGTAATTTAACTTTAAAACATTATAAAAATTGTAAGGAAAATAACTATTTTTACATTTTTAGAAATTTTGATGGAATATTTTACTGAATGACAGTCAATGGGAGCAGACAAGCAATGCAACATGGTTAGACAACTACCAACATATGGAGCTGTTGGATTTCTCAACCCCCCATGGGCAACAGAAATGGTAGAGCAAATTTCTGGGACATTTTACACATTAGTACATAAACAGTCTGTTAAGAAATCACACTTTTCAGATGTCTACATCCTACAGTCTTTAAGGCATTACAAACGAGCACAAATGAGATTTGCAAGGAAGAAGTTAGTCTCAATGGAAAGTGATTTTTATCACTGACAGAGTACAAGAATATCAAGTGAAAAATAATAAGCCCTTTAAAAACTGATCTGATTGTTAGTTGTGTACCATTACAACTTAAAGAAAAAATACTCTATAAAAGTTTTTTTTCAGAGATTTAATATTTTGCAGCAAGAACAGATTTGAGCTATATTGAGTAGGAAACCAGATTTTAAAAAGGACATACAAAAAAAGAGGGGAAAATCACTTGGCAACACTTTGTTAAATGGGATAAATCAAAATCTAATTAAGAAATCAAAATATATGGAGCCAATATCATAAAAGTGAGGGAGACAATATAGGCAGCTTGGAGGCTAATTAGAGTGGAGAGGTGATAATTGTATGCGCTGGGGGAAGGCAAACTGTAGTGTTGAATGAAAATGAGGCAGAGATTGAGAAGAAAAAAAATTCAAACACTTCTACAGTGTGGTAGTAAATATTCAAACACAAAAATGTGAGAAATGAACCCTAAGGTGAAGTGAAGAAAACCTTTTACTAACCCTAAACTTCATGGCTTAATAGATTCTAAAAGGCCACTGTTCCTTGAAAAATTAAATTGTGGATTAACTCTTCTCCACTGGAAAGAGGATGCTCTTCAGTCGTCTGTATGGCCCCCTTTTTTTGGAGTGGACTTGAGGAAGTCTAAAGATTGAGGATTAGAGATCAAACCTCAATTTCTAAAAATTTTCTCCGGGCTGCATCCCAACATTTTAATTACTTTTATTTTATTTTATTTTATTTTTCTGTGATTGTTTTTGGCTTATCCAGTCTCCATGGCTCTGGGTCTTGTTTTGTTTTATTTTGTTTTCAATACAGTTTGTCCCAGACTATCTTATTGTTGTTCCACTTTTTTTTTTTTTGCACAATATTCGGCTTTCCAAAAACTTCTGCAAAATCTTATTCCATCTCTCTCTCTCTAATGATGACCCCTTTGGTGAGAATGCCTGTAGAGTTTTACTCCAGATGGCAAATGAAGCAAAAACAATACTTTTAAAAAAAATTAATTTGCTGAAGTGACTACTCCCAATCTATGGCTGAAAATCACCTTGAATTTTGGTGAGACCCAAAGTCTCTATATTATCATTTTCTTAAACCTTCTGAGTCTCCGAACACAGAAGTTCTGAATAGTTAGAGTCCCATGGCCTTTGTCAAAACAATAAGTTGCTTATATAAACCCTCTTGTACACAACCTCTTCCAAACTGCTTGCATAAGTTCTATCTCTTTATAAAGTGATAGGAGGGATGGTTACTTCAAGGCCATGATTAAATTGTTTTTGTTTAATTGCTTGTTTAATTCTTGCCCAATAAAATATTATTTCTAAACATCTGAAAGTATTATTCAAATAAAAATATTAAAGCCACATTCTGTAATTGTCTTAACTAACCAAGTGTCAAAATTTACAAAAATAGTACATAGAAGAAAGAAAACACAGGATAGCAAACATTAAATGAACTAGCTGGTTGTAGAATAAAAAATTAATTTAATATATCAAGTAAAATTTGAAATGGACTCAGAAATTAGTGATAGACTGAAATGAAATAAAACAGAATGGAGTGATTTGTTTCCTCCAAATAATTAATTCCTTCAGGGAACAGACAAATTTTAACCACCATAAAAACTCTGTAATTATCTATTCCTCTTAAACATAAGCATCTTTTCCCTCTATAAAATATTTATTATAATTACTGCCTTAGCGTAGTTTTAAGAAGTGAATGCAAGTACAAAACACAACAGAAATCAAAACCACACTGCTGACTTTTGTTTCTAATAAAAATGGAGTAATATGAAATAGATTTACCTTCCCACCTCAAACAACTAGAAAAAACAGACAAATATATAAAATAATCATTTTCAAGCTATTGAACATCAGGCAATGAAGGAGAATAATTCATGAGAGACAGGAAACAAAAGAGTTGAATTCTGTAGTTGTCCCAGAAGATGGCAAAAATACACTGTCTTGAGAGAATTTCTAAGACATGGCATAGAAATTGAAACCCCATACAGAGCCTGGTACATATCTTGAATTGAAGAGACAGAGTTGAGAATTCAGGGAACCCAAGGAGGCTAATGTTCACAGAGAGAACCTGGAGATATGTATATATCACTCTGTGGTGTTCAGCAGAATACTCGTCATCACATGCACGTTAGGAAAGTACTCAAGGAAAGGACCACCTGAAAGAATTAGAAGAAACAGTAGTGCCTAGAGCTCACACAAGGCCATGAATAGTGCCTGTACCCAATAGCCAAAGCAGAAATTTCGGAGCAGAGGACTCTGAAGGGCCTTAATGCACTAGTGAGGGAATAATTAGCCTTACATAAAACATGATATCATCTGAAAAGAACGAGGCCAAAAGATCAATCTGCTTTTAAATGACTTACTACATTGTACCAAAAAGCTCAATAATACTTATAAGAATATGTAAAGCCCAGAACCCAACAAAAAATAACTTATCAAGTCCGGCATCCAATCAAAGACTACCAGACATGCAAAGAAACAAGAGAATGTGACCCATGATAGAGAGAAAAACAAACTAATCAAAACAGATCTAGAAATGACATGGATAGTAGCATTAGCAGACTAGGACCTTAAAAGTCTTCGAAAAACTATGTTGCCTATGTCAATAAGCTAGAGCAAAAATTGACTATGTTAAGTAAAGGTATGAAAGATATTTAAGATGGTTTTAATTGAACTTCTAAAATAAAAACTACAACATGTGAGACAAAATAAAGTATGGTAGATGGAATTTTAAAAAGATTTGATATATCAGAAAAAAACTTGAAATATAGCAATATTAAATACAGAGAAAAAATTTTAAAAAACAAAAAACAAAATCAGTGAGCTATGGGACAACCTAAGTGTCTCTCTCTCTGTCTCTCTCTCTGTCTCTCTGTCTCTCTGTCTCTCTCTCTCTGTCTCTCTCTCTCTCTCTCTCTCTCTCTATATATATATATATATATATATACATATATATATATATCAGGAGTTTTCAATTTTGGAGAGGAAAAATAGAAAAGAAAATATTTGAAGACCTAATCCCTGATTATTTTCCATACTGGATGAAAACAATAAACCTGCATTTGCAAATATAAAACAACACGAAGAAAACGATACCAAGGTACTTCGTCATCATTATCAAATTCTTCAAAAGAGTAAAAACTGAGAAAGTCTGAAGCACAGCCAAACAAAAAAGGCACATTATGAGCAGAGAAACAAAATAAAGATTAAAGCAGATTTATTGCTGAAAACAATCCAAGTGAGAAGATTATGGAGCATTATCTTTAAATACTGAATGAAAAAAAAACTGTCAATTTAAACTCGTATACCCCCAAACAAAAGTGAAATAAAGACTTCTCAAGCACACTAGAGATGAATGAAATCATCTCCAGCAGACTTGAACTACAGTTTAAAAAATAAGGAAAAAAAATGAAGAAATGAAGAGCACTGGGAAAGGGACCTATTTGCTCTTACCCCAGACACCATTACAAGTATGATGGTGGTGACTGACCAAACATCCACCTTCCCTTCTACAGTGAGAGAAATTGCTGGAAATTTGCCATTAGCCCAGGACTGTATTTCCCCGCATATTTTACATCTGGTTGCGTCTGTGTGACTAGCAGAGTGATGTGTATCAAAGGTGTGAGCTCCTCTCTTTCTTCTTCTGTGGCTATCTTGGGGAGGGTCACAAGTTGATGATGGAGGAAAACACATTATGGAAGGAATTTGTGTAATAAAGAATTTGGTTTGCCCAGGTTTTTGGTTCCTGGGAGGTATTCGCCAAACACCTGGAATTTCCAAAGTGATGAGTGTCTTTGTTATTCACGATGGACCCCATGTGAATAGAAGGTTTGGGCTTTGAGCCATGTGATATCAGTTTAATCTCCAGGGCGGGGATGGTTGACGGAGCTTGAGTAACATAGCCAGTGGTCCAATCAATCATGCCTACATAATGAAACCCCAATAAAAGCTATGAATCTCAAAGATGAAGGGAAGATCTCTGGCTAGCAAAACTCCGTGTAATGTCACTCATCGTTATGCCAGGACCCTCCCAAATCTTGCTCCATGCATACCTCCTTTTGTTGGTTCAAATTTGTATCCTTTTGCAATAATAAAACTGTAATTGTAAGTATAGCACTTTTCTGTGAACTTTCAGTTGTTCTAGTGAAATTTAAAACATGACAGGGGTAATGAGAACCCCTGAATTTGTAGCCAGCTTGTCAGAAGTAAGTGTAGACTGGGGACCGTCACACTTGCAGCTGGTGTCTGAAGTGCAAGCAGCATTGTGGAGTACTATTCCCTTAACCTGGGATGTTTGGCCTGACTTCAGGTAGTTGGTGTCAAACCTATGTCCTGAATCATCACCATATGGAAGCCTATGAGACTTCCTGCATTGAACTGTTATAGAAATTTAAAAATACACATTTAAAAAAATTAAGCCAATGAGTTTGGGGGATTTATATGTTATAGCAACTATAGCAACCCTAACCGTATTACAAGTAGTGCCTTTTTCCTTAAAGTTTTTCTCAAAGTTCTTCTCCTCATAAGACTTTCTCCATTCATCCAATCTGAAATTTTAGCTCCCCCACTGAACATTTCATATGTCCTTTACTGTTTATCATTCCCCTTAGTACTTATTACTATAGCAGTCCATATATTTTATGTACTTATCTTTTATTTTCTGCCACCATTAGTAGAATGAAAGCTCTGAGAGGACAGAGATTTATGTTTCACTTGTTTTCAGCTCTATCTGCAGTGTTTAGAACAGTGTAGCAAGTAGTAAATGTTTATTGAATAAATGTTTATATCAATAGGCAGAATGTATTAGATGGATAAACAGATGGCAATGAGACAGTTCATAAAATATATTAAATTGCTATTACCTGTAAAAGAGAAAATAAAAACTTTAAGTAAACTAGTGACAATAGTAATTGAAAGAAAATGGTAAATGTTTGAGTTATTTAGAAAGAGAAGCCATAGAGCCTGGGACCTGTTGGGAACCAGGTGAAGAGAAAGATATTTAAAAAATCTTCAACTTTAACAGAATTAGGGACTTCAAGAAGTAAATACAGCCCTGGCTGGTGTGGCTCAGTGGATTGAGTGACGGTCTGAGAACCAAAGGGTCGCCAGTTCTATTCCCAGTCAGGGCACATGCATGGGTTGTAGGCCAGGTCCCCAGTAGGGGGTACGCAAGAGGCAACCACACATTGATGTTTCTCTCCCTCTCTTTCTCCCTCCCTTTCCCCCTCTCTAAGAATAAATAAATAAAATCCAAAAAAAAAAAAAGAAGAAGAAGTAAACCCAGTTTAGAAAAGACAATAAGCTTAATTTGGAACAAGGCCTTTCCAAATCACATGGACAAACATTAGAATCAAGAATGCTACAGTTCTAAGAATAATAAACAGGAGTTAGAAGTCAAGGACTGTTGTGGAGGAAATTTCCAAATTAAACAGAAATATCACAGGTTTATGGCAATGATATATAATGTCTCACTTTTCATGGAATAAAAAAATTGTTAGACCAGTTTTAATTCGGGTTCAATTAATTTCTTTAGTTATGTCTTTTAGAGACTCCCAAGTGAACACTAAGAGTATTAGAATGTTACTGGGACTATTATATTAGAAAATCTCAGGCACAGAAAATTCATTTATTATGGGCCAGCAGGGATATTTACTACCTTCAGCATCTTCAAAACTCTTGAGAATTGAATGGATCTTATCTTTATGGATGAAAATAAACCTAGAGTACTTCATTACTGCTTCTTAATAACAAAGCCCTTTTGCAAACAAGCAGGTCATGAGCAGAACTTAAGATGAGTAATCACATCCAAACAGTTTAGATGATCAATCATCTTATATATGCATAAAATATTAAACATAATGAACATGTGAGGGAGCTATTGATATAGTCCAGCCCAAGTCACAGCAAAACATGAATGGCTCTTAGAGACTGAAAGCCTTTATTAGACCCTGGGGTTCATAAACAGGAATAAGTGCAAGGCTTTCGATGTGTGACTTCCCATCGAAGTCAAGCAGCTGAATTCCTAACTCACCCAAGATCACAGCAAGCTCTTTTTATTGAATTAATATGGAAAGGCTTTTTTTATAATGGGTCATAGATTTAAAACTCTCCTTATTTGCAATGTCAATTTTATAGCCTCAAGTTATATTCTGTCCACAAGCCCCCCAGTAATGTTTGTGTGCCTGGTTTCCATTTCAGAAATCATTCCACCGCCCAGTTTCTTTCCTCAGCTCCCTAGCTCTCTTCTTCTTACCCTTATCTTTCTCTTCATCTGCCTTGCCCAGTTCTCTCCATATCTCCAGGTTCATGTTCACTTTCTTCATCACTTTATTTGTCCCTGCTCTATCCAAGGTCCTCTCTGTGGGGTGCCCCTCCTCTCCTTTTCACTCAGAGAACTCCTACCCAAACTTTAAAGCAAAGTTTCTCCAAGTGTGGTCAGAATAACCTAAAGCACTCAAATCAAAATAATTCATGAAAAGTTCAATGTTACTAAAAAGTTTTCACTTTTAACAAACTCCTACAAAGGTCTCTTTCAGGCACATAATGATCAGTTCCATTCTGGTACTGTGTTGCAGCAGATAAGCAATTATTCATGCCCACAGGCTGGTCTCCAGTACATACTTAGAGTCTGGCCACATACATCAGATGCCTAATAATTGCTACATGCAGGTTTTTAGGCTTGACAATGACAGACATTGCACCTTTCCAGTTAATTATCTCAGAATGTGGGATGGGGTGGTGGAGGAGACAGACATAAATGTCTCAGAATTGTTTGGATCTCCCCAGACCTGGTGGCTTCTTGCTCCACACAGGAAACTTTTTTTCCCCACTACGTCCATGTACCTCTGTAGGTAGATAAAGGAACACCGGAGAACCTGCCCACTCAGTGAGTTTTAATTTAAAGTTTATACTTTATACACTTCAGTTCTGATTTAATAGCCAAACATAATGAAAATAACTTTATCCAGGATCTAATTATAATTTTTGTCAATACTTGAACCACATAAGTCTGGCACATCAGCACCCTTGGTGATTCTTACATACACAGAAGTTTATGAACTTTTTTAGGTCTTGGTAAGTTGTTGCAGTGAAGGACCCAAATATATTCATGCCTCACTGTATGCATAGCTCTTTGCCATGGGACTTTGCCATTTCCGCCATCAATGGTGAAATCTATTTTTCCATTTCTTGAATTTAGTGTTGATTATGTGGCTTGCTTTGACCAATGTATCAATAATAAATGTGGTCCAAACAGAGGACTTATGCATTGGGACTCGCTGTCTCTTGCTTCTGGAAACTCTTTCCCTATGTGAATAAACTCAGGCTAGTATGTTAGATGAAGAGAGATTACCTTAGAGAGGTTCCATCCATTCCAGCTGCCTCAACCCCTCGAGGCATCTCAACTAAGGTCTTAAACATACGAGTGAGGCCATTCTAGACCATTCATCCCCAGCTAAGTTAGCCCAAACTAGAAGAACCAGAGAGCCAAACCACAAATTTGTAAGATATAATGACTATTCACTATTTTAAGTCACTGTGTTTTGAGGTTGTTTGTTTCAGAGTAAAAACAAACTTATCCAAAGGCTTAGCTCAAAAAGCTATATTTTTTTCACCTTCCCCTACCCCGGAGCACATCACCCTTTCTCTTCTCTTTTCCCAGAGTACTGTATTCATAGCACTAACAAGGGAAATCACTGTTTGGCCATGTATTAAGTTCCAGAATTCAACTAATACTCAACATATGTACAGGAAGATAATTTGATCCCCATATTTATAGATGCAGAAACTAAGACTTAAAAAGGTTATGTCGATGATTCAAGATCATACAGGTAATACCAATGGTAGATGAAGCATTTAAATTGACTATAGATTCTGAACACCTTGAGATATCAAAACAATTTTTCATTTGTTTTCTTGACCAGATACTGGGCATCATTCTGGGAATAAAACAGGGCTCAACAAATAATTATTGAACTGAGTTCACCTTTAATGTTATACTTACCTTCCCAAGTCTTGCTCCTGGTTTGTC
Organism: Mormoops blainvillei; assembly: GCA_004026545.1. NCBI lineage: Eukaryota > Metazoa > Chordata > Mammalia > Chiroptera > Mormoopidae > Mormoops > Mormoops blainvillei. The sequence continues at coordinate 10,184 of PVJD01003403.1, read as the reverse complement.
TTTGTTCAATTTTTACCAACCACTCCCCCCCAAACCAAAAGCAAACAAATGAACAAAACTTCAGGAAGTTGAAAATGACATTTTATAGTCTCAGGTATTTTGAACTATAGTGTCTTTTAAAATGGCTTTCACAGGTCTATGCCATTTTTCAGTTTTGACTGTGGTTTTATGCCTTTCCTATAATAGTCATGTTATAATGTATTTTTAGGGACAAATTATTTGTATGGTTCACTTAAGTATCAAGACCTTGATATCTGTTTAAAAAAATATATTTAGGAACAAGATATAGGTAGGAACTGTGAATACCAGCCTATCCCTTACATTGCAATAGGACTTAATGTTTTAATCCTGGACCAATTTTTCTAGATTTATATCAACCAAATCAATAGCTTTGAAACCATCCATGTTTTGTTGTCATTCTATTTATATTAGGACCGTGGTCCTATGCCTGACTTAAGTATAGTATGTTCAAGACTGAATCATTTTTTTTTCTCTACACTCATACTGCTGACAAGCATTATCCAGTTAATCTGTGTGCCGTGTGTGTGCCGTGTGTGTGTGTGTGTGTGCCGTGTGTGTGTGTGTGTGTGTGTGTGTGTGTGTGTGGGTGTGTGTGTGTGTGTGGTGGATTTGGAGGAGAAAGAACACACGGTATCACCAATGTGAAAGATGAAAACAAGGGTCTGGAAGGGTTTTTAACTCCTCCTGATGTGACATGAGCAGCAAAACAGGACAGAAGTCATAATACTCTCAAATAAAGTCCTGTATTTTCAATAGGCAGTTCTGGTCTTGATTGAATGTTGTCAAGATCTTCAAACTTTTCCCCAAACATTTGGAGTTTTCAAAAAATCATTTTGCTCCCAGGCAGTTTTCCCTTCACTGTGAGAGAAATTGAAACAAGCCCAAAATTTTTCATTCAAGTTAGCTTAAATCATTATAAAAATTAAAACATACTCAATGTCCAAAAGTGTTTAAGAATTTTAATGTCTTTTGTCCTGTTCCTCAAAATTACTTTTCAAATGATCTGGATTTAGCCAAACCTAAAATAGATTTTTGCCAAGAGCCTCTCCCCCATCTTAATTTTTAAACCCATGTGCATTTTAAGGGAAATTTAATACATATGTTTCTAATTCGTGTGCACTTAACTCATCAGAATCTTGTTTTGTAAGACCTGTTTGAAGTTTAAGAAGTCTTTTTGGAGCCTCCCTTTAATAACTCTTTTCAATCCTTTATTCTCAGAAGCAGGAAGTCACATTTTGCCAGGAGTAAATGAATTTCAACCCTTAAAATTTTGCATTTAGTCCAAACTGACAGCTAAGACACTTTGTGAGTAAATTTCAAAAATGAGTTCTTTTGTCCCTAGAATAAAGTTTGATGTTTTCAAGCCCCAAGCTCAGAAAACATAGATGTGCTTTTTATCTATTTTCTTTGAACGTATAAAAATTATCAGTGATATTTGTGAAAGGATGTACCTTTAAACTAATTATTCTAAATGCATCCTAAAATTCCTAAAGATTTGCTAATAGATTTTTCTAATAAGCTAAGGTTGTTTTCTCAAAATAAAAACAAAAAATGCAGTAGGTACTAAGTCAAAAATAAATGTTAATGGGGGCGTGAGGTGGTGATGTGAGATACAGGGAGCTATCATTTACAGAGTAACAGATGACAACAGCTCAGTGCATGTAAATACAACAACACAAAGACATTGATGAGTTTGTATCACAGGTTCATGTATCAGAGAATCTGACATATATGGAATATGAAGATTAAAAAGAACAAAGGAGCTCAAGGCAAGATGCTGAACGAAATGTTATTAATGAATTACGAAGACAAGGAAGACAACAGAGAAATCTGTGTTGAAAAAAATCACTACTTAGGATAGGATAATATCTCAGATTTAGTTTTCACATCCTGCTGATGTTTGCAGCTGTTCTTTCTGATTTTCTGTCTTTGTACAGCCTTCTAAATATAGAGCTGATAACCAGGAAGAAGAATCTTCATATTCCTAGTTGGTGAAAAGAAGTGAGCATCACAAAGGTCAGGAAATCACAGTTACTTTGGTTTCTTTATAATTAATTCATCACTTTCAAATAAAATAAGTAATGTTCATAATTTTAAGTAGAATAATAAACATTAAACTTTTTATTTTGCTTTCTGTTGAGCTTGTGCTTAGCCTAGTAAGTGTCATTAAGAAGACTACACCATCTGGTCTGGAAGAACACCAGGGGTTAACAAATAATTGCTCACTGAAAGTTACTCATGTACTTAAAAAGATTTTTGCCTACTTGAAGGAAGTTCTCATTCCATGTCTCACTAAGAAAGCCGAGAGAGGTAGGTGGCCCCACAGTGAAACAGGGCAGCCTGCCGGGGACCTAGCCCATGTGGACTAGACTGCTCTGTGACATTTTTGAAGGGAGGGCCCAACAGTAACAATGTTTTCTTCTTGGTCTGCCCCCTACTCAGGAAAGAAATCCCTCAATGGAAACTAAAATGTTACTTAATAAATTATTTTTGTTCTTCCTTTGCTTTGCATTTTCTGTTTTGTGTTTTCCATTATATCCATCTGATTGTATCTTGTTCTTTTCTTTGGTTTCATCAGTCTTTCCCCTTTCTTCCCATACAGTGTCCTTACTATGTCAACTTCACATATCCGTCATCCCTTTTGTATTTCTCACAAATCTGTTTCTCTGTGCCCTCATCACATTCCATCTGTTCTTTGTCCCCAGGTTCACCTCTTCCCGTGTCTTTGACTGGTCTGGCCTGCTTTTTTCCCTGTGCCTAGGAGCACAAAGGCAGCTGCTCTTTTTTTTTTTTTTTTTCCCATTTTGTTTTTCTTTTTCTAATGTCGCTTTTATCCCAAACCTTAGGTCTGCACAGTAAATCTGTAATGGCAGTATGAAAATTCACATGAATTTTTCCTTGACAACAGAGAAGAAGGGGAGAAATGTAGAAATCATTAGGAATTACGTCCTTGTAGAGGCACAGATGTACTTGACAAGTTAGTGGGTCAATTGAGATATTAACCATTAAGTTCTAACCTGCTGAGGCCTCTAACCATCACATTAAGAACTAGGCGTGGGTGAGCTCCAAGATGGAAGTTGCCCAGGAGGGTGCTGAACTTGCCAGCTCTTATGAACATTAGATAGATAGATAGATGATAGATAGATAGATAGATAGATAGATAGATAGATAGATAGATAGATAGATGATAGATAGATATAGATGATTAGATAGATAGATAGATAGATAGATAGATAGATAGATAGATAGATAGATAGATAGATAGCAATTACTTCTGCAAGGCAACTGAGTGGTGAATGAACAGCTTCTGAACAACAACCAAGAGAAAGACTGAATAGAGAAGGCTGGGAAACCAAGGAAACTCTCTGGGAACTCTGGGAAATTTCCTGGCCAGAGAGGCCACTACATGCCATTGTTTATGTTCTCTACTTTGATAGGGTGGGCAGAACCTCTGTTCAGGTGTGTTGGACTGCCTGCAACACCACCATGTCTCTGTTCTCAGCCCTTTGCCTTTGAACAAAGGGAGTAAGCAGGAACAAGACATAACATCCTTGGCCTCCCTGCCAAAAGCAGCTGTAGCTCAGCAAGCCAGTGCCCCAGACACTGTTAGTACCTGCTAGGCTCGAACTGGTCTCCCCAAGCTACCCAGCACATAAAATCTACATAAAGCTTACATAGAGGTAGCCTCTTTGCAAGATTAGTTTTTAGACAAAAACAATAAAGAGCTTGCATAGACAAGGCCGGGTAGCCACGGGAGCTCTGCGAGAACTGAGGGAATTCTCTGTAGTTGGATGGACCAATCAGCAAAAGGTTGCTGGTTGGATCCCAGGTCAGGTCACATGCCTGGGTTGCAGGCCAGGACCCTGGTTGGTAGCATGTGAGAGGCAACCGGGAGGCAACCTGATATTTCTCTCCCTCTCTCTCTTTTTCCCCCTCTATCTAAAACAAATAAATAAATAAATATAATTTTAAAAAATAAAGAACATATCAGTGACCTGGAAGACAGTCTAGTGGAAATCAACTAATCCGAACAGCAGGAAAAAAAGGATTAAAAAATGATAGTTTAAGGGACTTTTGGTGTAACATCAAGTACTCAGACATTAACATTATAGGGATTCCAGGAAAAAAAAGAAAGAAAAGGGAATGGAAACTTTATTTAAAGGTATTATGGCTGAACACTTTCTTAATCTGGGAAAAAAAACATACATTCAGGTTAGGAACACAGTCAGTTCCTAACAAAATGAACCAAAGAGACCCACACCAAGATATATCAGAATTAAAATGGCAAAAGTTAAAAAGATAATCTTTGTAGAAAGCATGGGAAAAAACAATGAATTATATACAAAAGAAACCCCATAAAGCTTTCAACTGACTTCTCAGCAGCAGAATGGAGTGGTGGGAAATTTCTTAAGTGCTGAAAGAAATTATTCTACAACTTAGAATGATTTTCCCAGCAAGATTATCATTCAGAATTGAAGGAGAAATAAAGAGTTTTCTGGACAAAACTAAAGGAGTATGTCACAATTAAACTAATTTTACATGAAATGTTAATGCCTTCTTTAATTATAAAAGGAAAGGCCATAACCAAAGTAAGAAAATATGAGAAAGGAAAAATTTTACAGAGAAATCCAAATATTTAATAAATACAGTGAACCAGAAATTTAAAAAACTACTGGGAAGATCAAAAGAAAAAAGTATGAAACGTAACAAACTAACATAAGTAGTTAGGAAATACAAAACACAAAAAGACTTAAAATATGACATCAATAACATAAAGCATGTTAACCCTTTATCAGATTTTTATTGGCAAGTATGTTCTAACATTCAGTAGGTTATCTCTTCAATTGTTAATGGTTTCCCTTGCTGTGCAAAAACTTTTTAGTTTGGTTTAGTCCCATGTGTTTACTTTCTCTGTGGTTTCCCTTTCCCAAAAAAAAATTGGAAAAAAATCTATTGCTGCAAAAAATGTATAGGATTTTAGTGCCTATGTTTTCTTCTGGATTTTTATGGTTTTGAGTTTTACATTTAAGCCTTTCATCTATTTTGAGTTTATTCTTGTATATGGTATAAGGAGTTGGTCTAGTTTCATTTTTGCATGTATCTGTCTAATTTTACAACTAATTTATTGAATAAACTTTTACCTCATTGTATATTCAAACATTGATTTGAAAGAATACATGCACACCTATGTCCATTGCAGCACTGCAATAAGCCAAGATTTGGATGCAGCCCAAGTGCCCATCAGTAGATGAGTGAATAAAAAAGCGGTGATACATTTACACAATAGGATCCTACTCAGTCATAAAAAAGAATGAAATCTTACCTTTCATGAAAGCATGGATGGATCTAGAGAGTATTATGTCAAATGACAAAGCCAGTCAGAGAGCCCTGACTGGTGTAGCTCAGTCGGTTGGAACCTCATCCTGTACACTATAAGTTCACACATTTGATTCTTGGTCAGGGCATATACCCAGGCTGGGGGTTTGATCCTGGGTCGGGACTCATGTGGAATGCAACCAATATATGTTTCTGTCTCACATGGATGTTTCTCTTTCCCTCTCTCTCTCTCCCCTCAACCTTCATCTCTCTCTAAAAGCAATTAAAACAATGTCCTCAGGTGAACATTAAAAAAAAAAAAGAAGAAGAATCCAGTCAGAAAAAAACAAATACCATATTATTTCACTTATGTGTGGAATTAAATGAAAAAAATAAATAAACAGAAACAGACTCTCAGATACAAAGAACAGGCTGATAGCTGTCAGAGGAGGGACACCTGGAGGGCTGGGTAAACAGTATGGTGGTTACCTGAGGGAAAGCGGGGAGGGAGCAGGTAGAAGAGAGTAAAGGCGGGATAAATGGTGACAAAAGGAGAATAGACTTAGAATGGTGATCACACAACACAATATACAGATGATGTATTATAGGATTATACACTTAAAACCTATATAATTTTATTAACCAATATAACCCCAATAAATTCAATAAAAAATAATATAAAGCATCACAGGGGAGTAAAAATATAGTCTTTATTGAATATATTTGAACTTATATGTCTATCAGCTTGAAGAGACTGCTAGAGATAAAGAATGACATACATAAACCTCACAGAAACCACAAACCAAAAGCCTACAAAAAATAGATATAAAAAGGAGAAAGAGAAAAAAAACCAAACAAAGCAGTAAAGAAAAACAACAAACAACAAGAGAGCAAGAGAAGAAAAAGGAACACAGGAGAACTTTAAAAACATTCAAAAAGCAATTACCAAATTGAAAATAGTATGCACTTACCACTAATCACTTTAAATGTAAATGGATTAAAAAATATGACCTATCTATATGCTGCTTGCAAGAAACTATAAATCAAAAGACATATACAGATGGAAAGTGAAGAAATGTAAAAGGGAATATAAATGTAAAGGAAGATGGAGTAGTAATACTTATATCAGACAAAATAGACTTTTAAAAATGTAAAAGATTAAAACAGAATGACATTATATCATTACAAAACAGGCAATCAAAATATAACAATAAAATATCTACACACCTAACATAGGACCATCCAAATACATAAAACAATTATTAGTGAACATAAAGGGGAAATCCAGAATAGCACATAATAGTAAGGAATTTTAATATCCCACTGACATCAAAGCATAAATCATCTGGACAAAATTTGATAAGGAAATAGTGGCCTAAAATATCACATTAGACCATATCAATTTAATAGACACATAAACTATTTCATCCCAGACTGCCAACTACACATTTTTTCAAGTGCACATGGAACATTCTCAAGGATAGATAACTTATTAGGTCATAAAACAAGCCTTGGTAAATTAAAGAATATTAAAATTATACCAAGCATCTTCTCTGACCACAATAGCATGAAGCTAAAAATTAACTACAGGAAGAAACCTGGAAACAAAAATACAAATCATGGAGACTAAATAACATGCTACTAAATAAACAACGATTTAAAGAGGAAATTAAACAAGAAATCAAAAAGTACCTTGATACAAGACAAGGATACCCCCTATGACCACTTCTATTCAACTTAGTATTGGAAGTTCTAGCCACCGAAAATAAACAAGAAAAAAAAGTCATCCAAATTAATAAGTAAAAGTAAAACTCTCACATTATTTTCAGATGGCATCATGTTAAATATAGAAAACCCTAAGTACTCCACCAAAAAGCTAATAAAATAATAAATGATCTCAGTAAAGCTGCAGGATACAGATTCAACATACAGAAATTTATTGTATTTCTATAAATAAATAACAAGCAAGAGAAAAACATTTTAAATCACATTTATAATTGTATCAAAAAGCATAAAATATCTAGTAATAAATTTTTTAAGCATATTTTATTGATTTTGCTATTACAGTTGTCCAAATTTTTTCCCCTTGGCCCCTTTCTGCCCAGTAACCCCCATCCCTCCAGCAATCCCCCACTTAGTTCATATCCATGGGTCATGCATATAAGTTTTTTGGTTTCTCCATTACCTATACTATTGTTAACATCCCCCTGTCTATTTTGCACCTACAAATTACACTTCTTAATTCCTGTACTTTTTCCCACTTTTTCCCACTTCTCCCACCCCGCTGATAACCCTCCATATGATCTCCATTTCTATGATTCTGTTCCTGTTCTAGTTGTTTGCTTAGTTTAGTGTTTTTTGTTGTTTTTTAGATTCAGTTGTTGATAGTTGTGAGTTTCTTGTCATTTTACTGTTCATAGTTTTGATCTTTGTTTTCTTAAATAAGTCCCTTTAACATTTCATATAATAAGGACTTGGTGATGATGGACTGCTTTAGTTTTACCTTGTCTGGAAAGCACTTTATCTGCCCTTCCATTCTAAATGATAGCTTTGCTGGATAGAGTAACTTTGGTTGTACGTCCTTGCTTTTCATCACTTTGAATACTTCTTGCCAGTTCCATTTTGCCTGCAAAGTTTCTTTTGAGAAATCACCTGATAGTCTTACTGGAACTCCTTTATAGGTAACTCTCTTCTTTTCTCTTGCTGCTTTTAAGATTCTCTCTTTATCTTTCACCTTTGGTATTTTAATTATGATGTGTCTTGGTGTGGTCCTCTTTGGGTCCAACTTGTTTGAGACTCTCCATGCTTTCTGGACTTGTAGGTCTATTTCTATTGCCAAATTAGGGAAGTTTTCTTTCATGATTTTTTCAAATAAGTTTTTAATTTCTTGCTTTTCCTCTTCTCCTTCTGGCATCCTTATAATTCACATGTTGGCACTTTTGGAGATGTCCCAGAGATTAAGTCCTTGACTTTTTGAATTCTTTTTCCTTCATTCTGTACTGGTTGACTGTTTATTTCTTCCTTACATTCCAAATTGTTGACTTGATCCTTAGCTTCCATCCCTTTATTGTTGGTTCCCTGTGGATATTTCTATACCTCACTTCATACAGCCTTCATTTCTTCCCTTATGTGTTTGCCATACTCAGTGAGTTCTCTGACCATCCTTATCACCAGTGTTTTGAACTCTGCATCTGATAGGTTGCTTATCTCCATTTCATTTCTTTTTCTGGAGTTTAGATCTGTTCTTTCATTTGGGTCACATTTCTTCATCTCTTCAATTTGGCAGCCTTCCTGTGTGGGTTTCTGTGGATTAGATAGAATGGCTTTGACTCCCTGTCTTGGCATACCTGTTACATTGTAAGGTGCAGAGCCTTAAGTATTCACCATGGCAGGGCAAACCACTTCATGCTGTGTGGTGCTGTATGTGAGGGAGGGGTCAGAGAGGGAACAATGCCACTTGCTTTGCACTTTCCCTGTTTCCAGTCACTTCACCCGCTTCCTATATGCGACTGGCATCCCACTAGCTGTTGCCCTGGTGGTGGTTCCTAGAGTATGTGGGTTTGCATATGTTCTAGGACTGTGGGGGCCCTTTAAGCAGGCTCTCCTGAGAGACTGGCAGTTTCTTCCACCACCCCAACACCCACTGGTTTTTTACAGTCAGAAGTTATGAATCTTTATGTACCTGGTGCTAGAACCCTGGGCTGAACAGCCTGGCCTGGGCTGGCACCACTCACTCCCCACGTGTCTCTCCTGGTTTTTAACCACCACACATGAATATGAGACTGCCCATTCCACTGCCACTGCCTCATATCCTCTCTGCCTTAGCTCCTTGGTTCTGCCCCTCCTACCCTTCTGGATGAATTCTTTTTTATTTATTTTATTTTTAGACAGAGGAGAAGGCAGGTAGAAAGAGAGGGAGAGAAACATCAATGTGTGGTTGCCTCTCTCACGCCCCCTACTGGGGACCTGGTCTGCAACCCAGGTATGTGCCCTGACTGGGGAATTGAACCAGTGACACTTTGGTTCGCAGGCCAATGCTCAATCCACTGAGCTACACCAGCTGGGGTTAGATGGATATTTGTTATTTAATCCTTAGTTATTTGACTTCCACACAGTTAACTTTTCTAGCAGTTCTCATTATTTTTCATTTTGAGATTAGTTGTGCTCCTTCTTATGGTTGTGCCAGGAGGCAAAGCATGTCTACCTACATCTCCATCTTGGCTGGAAGTCCCTAGTAATAAATTTAATCAGACGTGAAAGATCTGTACTCTGAAAATTGTAAGAAATAAATAAATTGAAGATATGCTTTTTCATGTTTAATATTTTTAAACTGTTCATAATACCTAAAACAACATACAAAGCTCATGAAATTCTTATTAAAATACCAATGACATTCTTCTTAGAAATAGAATAACTAATCCTAATATTTACACATAGCAACAAAAACCAAACAATCCAGTTTAAAAATGGGTACAGGCCCTGAATAGACACTTCTCCAGAGGACATACAAATGGCCAATAGACATATGAAAAGATGGTCAGCATCACTAATCATCAGTGAAATGCAAATTAAAACCACAATGAGATACCATCTCACACCTGTCAGAACAGCTGTCATCAATAAATAACAAGTGTTGACGAGAATGTGGAGGAAAAGGAACCCTTGTACACTGTTGCTGGGACTGCAAATTAGTGTAGCCACTATGGAAGGCAGCATGGAGATCCCTCACAAAATTAAAAATAGAGCTGCTATATGATTCAGGAATTCTACCACTGGGAATTCATCTGAAGAAAATGAAAACACTAATTTGAAAATACATATGTACCACTTTGTGCATTGCAGCATTA